>CAIGRO010266664.1:0-15706 GCA_903798355.1 Fraxinus baroniana
AAAAAAAAAAAATCAAAATTTTTGGAGGGGCACGTGCCCCCTAGGACCCCCATGTGTCCGCCCCTGCACCTGAACATGCAATGCTCAACAAAATTAATTTTTTAGCTTTTAGAAGGTAAAACAATGACGCGGCCACAGCGACGGATCCAGAACTTCGACTCAACAGCTCTATAGCGATGTCGTTTAAATTAAATAATATTACAAATTCTTTAATCTATATTGAAATTCCCTAAAATGTAAAAATCATATATTTATATCAAAATAAAGTTCAATACAATCCAAAATAATAATATAAAATACATGACTTCTTTGTGTTATTAATGCTTAACAAATTATTTGCTTGACTAGAAGCAGCGATGGATGTACCATTACAAAAACTAGGTTGGGACTTTGGTTTAAGTTGAAAAAATCGTTCTATAATCTATATTAGAATTGAACGTTAGTCAAAGATTAAACGTAATTGAAATTAAGTTTAAAATATGATTAAAGTTTCAATTTTCAATTCTCAACATCAATTTATCACAAATTATAAATTCCAATTATAAATTCCCCAATTTCTCATTTTTTCAATTTTCACAAATCACACATTCACAATACTCAAATTAATTTTTAATATCACTATTCACAATTGAAATAAACTTATACTCATAACTCATAAAGCATAAAATACGTAAAACAACATAAATAACAAAAAAATAAAATAATAGTCACTGACTCCCCTAAAGTCTTGTCAGCAGAAATGAAGGTGGAGGGATCGAAGGGCGAGTGGCCACCACCGATGCAAGCTGCTGCAGTGGCCAAGAGAGTTGTCACCGTCGTGGTCGGGTACAGGGGCTATGGGTGGAGAGGATTGTTTCGATTTTTTGGTGGTTTTTATAATATGTAAATGTTTAATTCTTATTGGTTTTTTTAACCACAAGCCTAAAACCAATTGAAAATTGAAAATGGGGAAAATTTCATAACTAAGAGGTTACGTTTCACCCATTTCAAATTTAAGAGATAGAGTTTAAAATTTCAAATTTCAGATTTTTTAAGGTTTAAAATTTCAAATCTCAAAATTTTTAAAAAATTTTATTAATAAATTAATTAATTAAACATATATTTTATTAATTAAATATATTAATGTCACAAATCCATATAATTTGGTCACAAATTCTATATAATTGGTCACAAGTTTTATATGTCACAAATTATTTTACAACCACAATTCAAAAAATTTATAGGTCACAATTTGTTCATCGGTCACAAATAAAAAATTGAAACGTCATAAATTATTTTACGGTCACAATTCAAAAATTTTATATGTCACAATTTGTTCATCGGTCACAAATTACAAATTGAAACGTCATAAATTATTTTACGGTCACAATTCAAAAATTTTATATGTCACAATTTGTTCATCGGTCACAAATTACAAATTTTATGAGTCACAAATTATTTTATGATCACGAGTCAGAAATTTTGTAGGTCACAAATTATTTTACGGTCACAACTCAAAAATTTTGATAAGTCACAATTTGTTCAATTGTCACAAATAAAAAAATTTATATATCACAACTTATTCATCGGTCACAAATTACAAATATTATAAGCCACAACTTAGTAAACAGCCACAAATTGTCAAATTATCGATCACAAATTAACAATTTTTTAGTTCGCACATTATTTCTCGATCACAATTTATATTTTTCATTAGTCACATATTATTTATTTGTCACAAATTAATGAATTTAATGGTCACAAACAACCAAATAATATGTGACCACCACCAAAACTTGTGCCCATCACCTCACAACTGCCACTAACAACATGACAATTGAACCCCCGTCGTCGCAAAGAAAATGGCTCCATTTGGCTTATCACTGCAGGGGAATTTCGCAATCTGCTTCATCTTGATTAATTTTAAGAAATTTAAGAACTGATTTTTCTAACATAGATGTCCCCTCAAAGGTTATCATTTGCCAACAGATCCTTCTGTAGTTCTCGAAATAAGTTTTGAGATGACATAATTAGCCCCTGTTTGAAACCCATTTTTAGTTGAAAAGAATTTTTGGAATAGTGATTGATTTAATAATGTGTGGTAGAAAAGTGAAGAAAAGTTTTTGATTTGTGTGTAATATTATTTTATTAGGAGAATATGTGGTTGAAATGAAAAATGAGAATGAGAATGGGAATGAGAAATTAATGGGTGTCAAACAGGGGCTATATTAGAAACATCTAGAAATACAACGTTGGACACATCTATAAAAATCTCACTACTTAGTATTTGAGTTTCACATTTGTAGTAATATTTCTATGTGATTGTTTGAAAGAGATTATTTGAAGTGAAAAATGATTTATTTTTTTTTAGAAATGTATGATTAAGAAGTAAAAAAAAATTATGATTCACATGTAAATTAATTATTGAAAAAATGCGATTGAAAATTATTTTAATTTTTCAAATAAGATATGACAAACAAACCTTAAATTATAAAGACATTCAAACCACACACAAGCTCATGCATATCTAAATAGATTAAAAAAAAACCATAAAAATGAAAGAAAGTTTATGGTCTGAAAGATAAGATAGGAGAGAGGTGTTCTTACACACTACTCTCTGTGTCCCAAAATGTACCACGTGTCAAGAACTCCTTGGACAAAAAGTATAGGGAGGTCCCACATTGCTTTTTGGTAATTGCCCTTTCTAATTAGTCATTTTTCTCAAACAAAGCAAACTCTTCCACACAAAAATATAAATAAATAAAATTGAAAATATTAAATGCATAGATAATGCTTAAAATTTATGTGGAACTTACAAGTCCTAAAAATGTTTTGGAAAAAAAAAATAGGTGTACAGAATTCCATCATCGAAGTTCAATCTTAAAAAATTAATCTTGCAACGACGATGTAGTCCAAACTTTATGTGTTAATTATTATTTTCTTTTTTAAGTAATGTGTTGTTTTATAAAATACTTTGAATATTAATTTTCTCAAATTTTATATTCTATAAAACCCAATTTTTGAATGGAGAAATAGGGTTTTTCCATTTGTACTGAAAATGGATGACAATGAATTTGACAACCTCTCACATACGACAGACCCCACGTGATTAAAAAATTTCAAAAAAAGTGGCCCCCACCCCATTGTGAGTGTCGGGTCAACATATATACCAACAATTTTCGATACGAATAGCACGACTTGGAGAAATATCTATTAATGAAAAATTATCTTTAATATTCCTATTTTCCCACTATTCTTGGAACGAGTGCCAATAGTTCGTCAAGATAAATCACTTAACCAATCCTTACTTCGTCTTTTTGGTGCAAAAATTACAAACATTTTGAGTTCCTCTTACAACTACTGCCCATATCAAACCTTACACTGCATAAATATGTATACATACATATACATACAACCGCCATTTTTTGGGGTTTGAGAAAACTCAGAGCTTCAATATATATATACACACACTCAAGATTTTCTCTTTCCAGACTAAGTCTTGTCATAATAAGGTATGTAAGAATTTCTTGCCATAAATATTATCATCTTTTTCCCAGTAGATCATATTAGTTTTCGTTTGTCGTCATTTAGTCAAGTGCTAGAACCGTGATATTTCTGATTCTTCGAGTGAATTGTGTTTTCTCGACTTGTTGTTTCGGACTAAGAATATAGAGTACAAAGTCCAGAAGACACGATTGGTAAAATGGATTAAATAGTACATAAGATTAATGATCTAATTTGTTATGATGTAATTCTGAGCTCAAAACATGCACTTGAAGTTGTGATTAGTGGTTTACTTGGTTCACTAACGATGGATCACACACGTCCCACTATGTTCGATATCTATATTTGTGTGTTAACTATATTGAACAACGGGTCTTTTTCCGATTAGGATATCATGGTACTGTTCGGATCGAATAAATATCAAAACAAATTTATAAAGGATTGAACGACTTTTTTTAATAAGGTTGTCTTTTAAGACAAAACTTCAAATCTTAGAGGTTGTCTGGGAGAGCTGAAATTTTGGATTAAAAGTCCTTTTTTGACCGTTGAGTGCTTCAACGATAATATTTTCACAAAAATGGGCTGCCTGTTTGTGAGAAACAGTAAAAAAGAAACGGCTCCAAAATCAATTTTAGTTGCTGAAAATCAATGCCAGACAGACACTTAATGTGATATTCGATTAAGGAAAAAAAAATGAGCATACAAATTTCAAGATTTGTCATATCAAATAACTCACTATCTTACGGAAACATGTCAAGGAATAAAATCTCGTCTCCAATAAAGATGAAAACATTCATCAATTTATAAATGATCGAACTATTCTTCTTAATAAGATTAACATTTTAAGATGGAACTCCAAAATCTTAACCTTTTTCGGAGAAACTTGGCAAATTGGCCCGGGTTCTCCACATTATGAAACTTAGACGTCTAAGAGTTTAAGACGCGAGAGAGTAGTTTTCTTGAAAATCCAACCTATAACTATTGCGTAAATGCTATGACAGGGACGTATAGGATGTCTTCAACTGTGAAGGCGGTTCTCGTACGCTCTGCTGCAAATGTACACACTAGAAGACTGTTCAAAGAGAAATATAAGTGTGCAGATCAAATTGATCATCTTTTCAGGGCCAACCCATATTCTATTCGGGTTAGCAGACGTTCGGGTCAGGTTCGGGTCATTCGGAGCGGGGCAAATGGGCTCTCAAATCCCAACCCAAAGCCCCAAAGACAGCCCAACATACTATCACAGGCAATCCTCACTCCAGTATCAGACCCCACCCCAACTACCAAAAAGGTATTTATATTAGAAATTTCCTTTTTTTTTTTAAATATATGTTTGCAGAAATATTATTCAGAATTGATAAAAATCCACGTGATAAATGTACTTTTTTTACTCGAGTCATACTCGAGTATGCTGTATGCATATATATTATAAATATTTATTTAATTCTATAACAAGATATGCACACGCGATTGTAACAAGAAGGAAACTAAAAATAAGTCGTGACCAGTTTTTATTGGAGAAAATATGTTATTTTTGATGAAATAATATGGGCAGACTTGGAAGCATATTATGCCAATATATTTATTTGGCAGTGTATGGAATTTTAATTTAAATGTTGAGATACGAAAATAATGATTTTACCCGCAATTATATTTTTATGTATAACTATAATGCAGACAAACAAATATATATTAAAAAAAAAATCCGTCTTGTTTTCTAGGAACGTCGTAAAGGCAACGAATATATGGTGAAAAAAACTTTAGATGCATATTTAACACATCGAATACTATAAATATAAAAATTTAATTTATAATATTGTTCATTATTATCGAAATCAATATTATTTATGCACATTTGGGATTACTTCATTTATAAATGGATAGGTTCAAACCACCCACAAATATGTATACACTGCACGTAGTTCTGCGCCACTTCTTGACACGTTTTGGCTAGAATTAGCCATTTGGCAAAATACTTATACACGTGTCCATATGTATTTGTATGTGTTCATCAATGGGAGTCTTATATTCCCAGCTTGGGAAAATACTGAAAAATCTGATATTTGGAAACTAAATTTTCTAAAACCATCCCTGTTGTTTCCTCATCATGAAGGTAAATTTATAACTTTCTGCAGTTCTTTTTTTTATGCATATTTCCCTATTATGTTTGGTCCGCTTAAAAGTATATTTTTAGGTGTTTATTTGAATAGCATGCGTCTGCACATTGCCAAAAAAAAACCAGAAAAATGTTGGACCTAAACATGCTGTTGTTTGTGACTTTGTGGGAAAATTAAATTACTATGAAGAAGAACTCACGTTGTGGACTTGAAATTTATGAGGAATAAGATTTAGTGCTTGTTTGGAAAAGCTTAAAAAGTTGTAAAAAAGTTGAACACATTTTATAGACTTTTATCAAAATCTCGGCTAAAACTTTTACCAAAACTTTTGTCAAACAAACCCTTAGTTTGTAGTATTTTATCAAGAAGAAGACTTAGTTTTGTTGGTGTTGTTAATTGGAGAAAGATTCACCTAGTCAACTCAAAATTTAGAAAGAACAAGACTTGGTTTGTGGGGTTGTTTTTACCAACAACAGTATGTTTGATTAGGATAGTCAACCTCAAATTTGTTAGGAATAAGGCTTAGTTTGTTGGCGCTATCTTTATATAGTATGTTTTTACTAGAAATGGACGTATTGGTTCACGAACGTAGAATACCAAAGGGGGTTATGATAATAGTTATTCGTGTTACTTAAACTAATTATCGGGCTGGTGAAAGATTCTCCTCAACTGCTGAGCTCTGTTTTTTTCCCCCTGATGTTCCATTTTCTTTTAACACACATTCATTTTGGTTTGGTGGTCTGATAACGACTCGATCTTTTTTGTTGGAAAAGCGAGTATTCACTTTCGGCAAGGGAAGGAGTGAAGGAAACAAGGGCATGAAGTCCTTGGTAAGTCACTTAAATTTTCCAACTGTCTTTCCAAAAGAGATTTTAATCTATTTATGTTCTGTAAAGGATTAAAGTTTTTGCTCATATTGCTTTCTTGTTTATCATGCATTATAATTGTGTTTGTGTAGAGTTTGGATTATAATTCACATGAAGCTCTCGTCAGTCAATTGTTCTTTTACTTGTTCTAAAATGTTAAGCTTTAAAGAGGAAATACATTTATTTCTATAAATTTAGTCTTTAATCTTGAGCATGCCCTCATGTCTAGGCGAATTTATTTTTTTCCTGAGACGCGCACAAATCTCATTAATGGGTGGTAGCAAGACTTGAGAACGAGATTTTTGCATGAATGTTGAACCGATGATGCATCCAATTACGCAAATTAGGGATTATTATGGTAGTTTTATGATTTTAAAATTTTGAAGTGATTTTAGATTTTCCATTTGATTAAGGTTTTGTCTATGGTGTCTTTTCAATTACTATCTTGGATTATAATTTTTGTTATGGTATTTTGAGATTTTTTTTTATAAAATAGGATTCTATGCCTTGTATATATAGCCTGTGATTGATAACCATTATTTTAAAACTCTTTAATTCTCATCCTCATTTTCAACCACACATTTACACAATAAAATATTTTGCACGTAAATTCTGTTTTTTTCCTACTTTTTAACCACAAATTATCCAAAAAAATCACTATTTAAAATCCCATTTGTTCAAAATAATGGTTGTCAAACAGAGGCATAAGACCACCATGTCTTCTGAAAGGAGGGACTCATGAAATGAAAATTGAGC
This sequence comes from Fraxinus baroniana, assembly GCA_903798355.1. NCBI lineage: Eukaryota > Viridiplantae > Streptophyta > Magnoliopsida > Lamiales > Oleaceae > Fraxinus > Fraxinus baroniana. The sequence goes on from CAIGRO010266664.1 coordinate 7,223, forward strand.
GTTCTCAATTATGTGTGCAATTTTTTATGAATCAACGAGTCCAATTGTCCGTATTCTGCGTGAATCAACAAGTGTTTGATGCTGGGGGTTGAGCCAGGATTGGACTAAAAAATCTTGTAGATTGTGCTAAAATGTGTTAAAATTCCTTGAAAAAAAATTCACAAAAATTTATTCATAAAAGAAGTAAATGGATGGGGCCCAGGCCAGCCCCCACTAAATCGGCACCCTAGTTTGATGCCTAGTTTTCTAGTATTCATGAGCGAATCAATAGTTCATGAATTCCACGTTTTCATGCTTCCGTATGATCTACCCTGCATCAACCACCTCATCTAAAACATTAAGTATTAGATAGGGGACAAATATATATATTCACTTTAGTCTTTGACGCTACTAAATTATATTCCAACCTATTTTCAGTTAGTCGAAAGCTCTTGTTCTTGTTGTCATTGAAAGAATCTTAACTTTACTTTTCTTTTCTTACAGTTGGGAGGAAAGGGTGCTAACCTTGCTGAAATGGCAAGCATTGGTTTGTCTGTGCCTCCGGGGCTAACTATCTCTACAGAAGCATGTCAAGAGTACCAGCAGATTGGTAAGAAGCTGCCAAAAGGTTTGTGGGAAGAGATATTGGAAGGTTTAAAGATCGTGGAGGATGACATGGGAGCTTCCCTTGGGGACCCTTCCAAGCCTCTCCTTCTCTCCGTCAGATCTGGTGCTGCCGTAAGAGTCATTTTACTGCAATGCTGACTATCTTAACTACCCGAAACTTAGTTTTGATCCTATAATTTGCAATCATTTTTTTGTGTTTCCATATGTTACTATGAAAAACTTACCTTTCAGTGTTCTTGATTCATTTTATGAATGTGATATTAGCGTTAGTGAAACATCATGCTGATTCAACATGATGCCTAATGAATTATTCCTCGTTCTATTTGTCATAATTTTTCAATGTACGCATTGCAAATGTTTACATTTACTTTTATGGTCAATAGAAAATTTAGGATGTATACCTTACATGATTAAGATAGCTCTAGGGTCAATAGTTTGCATCTTTAGTCTCATATCCTTTAAGCAATAATGTATAGCCACAGAAAGAAAAGACTTGGCATGATGAACAATACTCTTAATCTTACATCGATGAATTTGTTTGGTACACATTTAGATTTCTATGCCTGGCATGATGGATACTATCCTAAATCTCGGACTCAATGATGAAGTGGTTGCTGGTTTGGCTGCGAAAAGTGGAGAGCGGTTTGCATATGATTCTTTTAGACGGTTCCTGGACATGTTTGGAAATGTTGTAAGTTTTCTCTCTGATGCCATAAACTTTTTTGGTATAAAAACATATGATTCATGATCCAAAACTATTTTTCTTCTCATTGAATCAACATTTTAACCTAATATTTTTTTACAAATATTCAGTTCCTTGCTTTCTGGAATTTCTTAGTCTAGATAAAATATGTACTTGTTTCTAGTTCAGCATATCTTCACCGATTAATTTAAAGTGAACAGTACTAATGTATTTTTGAATTACGTCTCATTGTCTTGAAGGTAATGGGCATTTCACATTCATTGTTCGAGGAAAAGTTAGAAAAGATGAAGATTGAAAAAGATATAACTCTCGATACTGATCTAACAGCTTCTGATCTTAAAGAGCTGGTAGAACAATACAAGGATGTCTACGTTGAAGCCAAGGGTGAAACGTTTCCTTCAGGTAACTCGTATGAATCAATATCATCTTAGTTTAAAATTTGATTCTGAGAGTAATTTTGTTTTTTTTCCACTTAAACGTCTTTATTGTGTTTGTATCCATCTGCAGAGCCAAAGAAGCAGTTAGAGTTGGCTGTCAAAGCGGTTTTCGATTCATGGGATAGTCCGAGGGCCATTAAATATCGAAGCATTAACCAAATTACTGGTTTGAAGGGAACTGCTGTAAACATTCAGTGTATGGTATTTGGGAACATGGGAAATACTTCAGGAACAGGTGTCCTCTTCACTAGGAACCCGAGCACGGGTGAGAAGAAGCTGTACGGGGAGTTTCTAATCAATGCCCAGGTCTCAAATCATTATTTTCCTTTTGATTCACTTCGTAATGTATGTGTTGATCTGGCTATTTGAAAATGTTAGTGTGGCTGAGCCAATAAACATATTTGTTAGGGTGAAGATGTTGTTGCTGGAATACGAACACCAGAGGACTTGGACACCATGAAGAATTGTATGCCTGAAGCTTACAAGGAGCTAGTTGAGAACTGCAAAATATTAGAAGGGCATTACAAAGATATGATGGTATTGTTTCCGTATGTACATAATATTATGAAAATAATATAAATGACAATAACCATGGCTCTACTTGGTTTAGAATAAAGCTTCCAAGAAGATACAGATAATCCTGATGACATCATCTGCATGCACTGTCACCTACAGGACATTGAGTTCACCGTCCAGGAAAATCGGCTTTGGATGTTGCAGTGTAGATCTGGAAAGCGTACAGGTAAAGGCGCAGTAAAAATTGCCGTAGACATGGTTAATGAAGGACTTGTTGATACTCGCACTGCAGTGAAAATGGTAGAGCCACAACATCTCGATCAACTTCTGCATCCGCAGGTATAAGCATGCTGGCAAGGTTTTCTGTTGCTTATAGAATTATAGTACATTTTTGGCATTACTCGAGAGCAATGTGATTTAATTTTATCGCCAATTGCGAGCAATTCATTCTTGCCATAACTGATACACAATTTACATTTTCACACACAAAAACTCCTTTATACATAAATAACATTTTGTTAAGAGCTGGACAAATTTCCAGATTTACCCCCAGGATCCTCCTTACTGAGGAAATATCAATAAGATTGAAAGATAAATATGAAAGAATAACAACACAACGATTTACGTGAAAAACTCCAAAAACCAGAGAAAAACCTTGGGCCGCCAAATACAGATTTTTCACTACATGAAAATTTGTTACAATGATATAGTATTTCTCGCACACACTGAACCCCAATTATGACCCAAGAACACTCACAAAGATTTGTCACACATGAACTTTTCTAACTCTTTAGAAAAAATCCTCAAAAGACAGATTTTGAATGCTACACTTAGATTTTTCTCCAGTTCTTGATCTGTCTTAGGCAATGAGCAAGCACCTCTATTTATAGTGCTTCTTTTCCGACAATTTCAGCGTTTTTGCATGCGAACCTTACCAAAGTGATTGTAAAAGGCTGCTTGTAATACACAGAAGTCTTCAAATCGTGGCAGAATACTATTCAAAGCCACTATAGATTAACTTTTCTTGCCCAACATTAAATGCATTCATGGTCTCACATGAGCCAATTTCCCAACACATTTGACACAAGACTACTCTCTCTCATAAATAGTAGTGTCATGGAAAATATTTTTTTTTGCAATGTAACCGGTAATGTGGTTCTAAAATGAACATTCCTTGAGCTAAAAATACTTTTCATTCTCAATAACTTCATTTTCAATATTTGGTTTAGTTTGAGGATCCATCTGCTTACAAAGAAAAAGTGATAGCAAAGGGCTTGCCTGCATCTCCAGGAGCAGCAGTGGGGCAAGTTGTGTTTAGTGCTGAAGATGCCGAAGCATGGCATGCACAAGGAAAAAGTGTCATTCTTGTAAGCTCATCCTCCTTAGCCTTTAGATGTGTGACTAAACACATTGGTTCTCCTCCATTTTCACCAGATTATGTCTTTGCTTTATGTTTTTTTTTTAAATTGTGTTGTTGTATCCTAATGTCTCAAAAATATCTATCCTTTTCATATCTGATCTTTTGCATTAATTAAATTATGATACATGTTAGGTTGCATACCATGCTATCTGTCTGTTTTTGATGATGTGTATGAAATGCGTTCTTTTGGCCTCTTTGAATTGCCAGTATAAAATCTAAAAATCACGTGGATACAATATATTGAGTAAAATTGTTCTGTGGGGATGATGTCACGCGAAAACAAACACATTGATCTTCTGCGACATATATACAATGATTTGGATAAGATTTCTATAGTTATATATATATACTTCTTCTCAGTTAGCATCACAAAATCTGCTTGAATCATGCATTGTTTATACTCATTTTATTTGACTGACTAATCCTGTTTTGAATGTTAAAACCGATGTTTTCACAATTTCCAATGGCAATGGCTGAAGGTGAGAACCGAGACAAGTCCAGAGGACGTTGGAGGCATGCACGCAGCTGTCGGAATTTTGACCGCAAGAGGTGGAATGACATCTCATGCAGCCGTGGTAGCTCGTGGCTGGGGAAAATGTTGTGTTTCTGGTTGTTCTGAAATCCGCGTGAATGATTACGAGAAGGTCCAGTAAAATATGTATTCTTTAAATGAGAAGTAAAATATGTATTCTTTTAAGTGATATTCTTGTTATTTTAGCGATTATATGTTTTTACTGTTTCATTTCATTTCAGGTTCTGATGGTTGGAGGGGAAGTAATAAATGAAGGAGAATGGATATCACTGAATGGTTCTACAGGTGAAGTGATATTGGGTAAACAACCACTTTCTCCTCCTGCTATGGCGGGGGATTTGGAGGTTTTCATGTCGTGGGCAGACGAGATTAGACGAATCAAGGTGTTGTAAACATTCATAATTGAGTTTCATTCTATCTATATTGTATTTCGAAATGATAATGAATGCTTGGAGTCCGTAGTAGGTTATGGCAAATGCTGACACGCCCGAGGATGCACTAACAGCTCGAAACAATGGAGCTCAAGGAATTGGTTTATGCAGGACAGAGCACATGGTAAGGTTTTCCTAGTCTTTGCTGGCAGTATTCTTTCTTCTCAGACGTCTAAAACTGTATAAATACAAAAATTCTTCTACGCCATATATAAGCTTGTAAAAGATAAAAATTAACAAGTACTGTTATTTTTGTGCTTTTCAGGTTCTAGAAGGAATTTGAAAAAACCTTTGAAAGAAGTATGATGAACCAATACTTTTTGTGTATGCTGATGTTATGAATTAAGTCCCAGGTCCTTAATTCGGACGTTAATAATAAATAGAAAAGCAATCATAAAAAAGTTAAGTACTCACAGATTTATTCTGGTTCCCCGGAGCTTACCTTTGCACATTTTCTGCATAATGGAGAAGAAGGGTATAACTCCTCTCACACACCAAAAATGGCCACGTAAATATCCTTATGTAGGAATTCTAGGGAGATCTAAATACATGAATAGATATATACTCCTAAAACTAAATACACCTAATATTTTGCATTAGAGGGAACAAGTGTACAATATGATTAGGCTCTGTGCACTCGAGCGATTAGCACCAATGTGAAATGTAGTAACTACATCGTTGTATGTTGTGAAAGAAGGCAGTTTTTTTGCAATTGTAATTGTTGAATTGCATCTACGCATTCCTTTTTGTGCCCGTGGATGTTGTGTATTGCGTGCCGGATGAAAGGTTTAACACCATTGCCTTTGTTTCAGTTCTTTGCTTCTGATGAGAGGATTAAAGCTGTAAGAAAGATGATAATGGCAGTTACACCTGAACAAAGGAAGGAAGCCTTAGACCTTTTGCTACCTTACCAACGAGCCGACTTTGGGGGAATTTTCCGTGCAATGGATGGTACTTCATATCTTCAGTGATTTGTTATCTTGTCAAGAGTAATGCTCTTTGTAAGCACTGCTGATGAACAATAGTCTATGTGATAGTGGGATCATTACCACATTCTCCAATGGATTAAAATGCACCCCAACTTCATCTGAGGATGTGGTAGTGACCCCACTAATGCATAGACTGTAGTCCATCAGTAATGCTTATGAATAACATTATTCTTGTTTATTGTAAAATGGAAAAAAAAATCTAAAAGTAAGGTGTCATACACGGATGGAAGAAATAAAGTAACATTTATACCTCACTGGGTAAGGTGGATTTTACATTTGTTTATAATTAAGTCTAATCCTATTCAGTGCTATGTACCAAGCATGCTCCAAGATAATCACCTGAATTGGCAAATACTGAATACCTAAATTCATGTTCTTTAAATTTTCAGGTCTTCCAGTGACAATCAGACTTTTGGATCCTCCACTTCATGAATTTCTACCAGAAGGTGACCTAGAACAGATTGTTGGTGAACTAACCACTGACACGGGCATGAACGAAGATGAAATTTACTCAAGGATTGAGAAATTATCAGAAGTAAATCCCATGCTTGGATTTCGAGGATGCAGGTCTGATACTTCCTGTCCATCTTATATATGAAATATGCAGTATGTTGACTCTATTGCAATATATTTTGTATAATTCATATCACAAGAACAGATACACACTTGGGGTTTTGTTTTTTATCAACAGACTATTTTATGAATCTACATTTCCTTTTATCATCATGGTTTTACTCGAATAATTATCACGTATGCATCTGACACTTGCTGTTGTTAGCAGCAACTAAGATATTGTTTTGTATATTTCCTAGTATACTTGAATTTTCTTTATAATAAAAATATGTCCAGAATTAAATCTCATTTCGAGTTTTTATTAAATTTCGACAGGCTAGGAATATCATATCCCGAATTGTCAGAAATGCAGGTTCGTGCAATATTTCAAGCTGCCATCTCTATGACCAACCAGGGCTTTACTGTCCTTCCAGAGATAATGGTTCCTCTAATTGGAACGCCTCAGGCATGTCATTTCATTGTTTATCTATTTTGTAGTAATCATAAATAACAAATATAGTCTTACAAAAAAAATATCCAGAATAACAAATATTTCCAACAGTCGTGACCTTGAAAGTTGGTAGCTAGTCCAGTAACTTGTACATAATGTATCAATGGTGGCAGGAACTCAGTCATCAGGCGAGTTTAATTCGTGGCGTTGCAAATAAAGTGTTCTCTGAGATGGGAACCTCATTGAGCTATAAGGTGGGCACCATGATAGAAATTCCTCGAGCCGCTTTGGTTGCAGATGAGGTAATGTGGATATAATTTGGGGATTATTTATATCACTATACGTTCTTTCAATTAAGAACGATGCCGGAACTTATTAATTATTCTTTGGTTTCAAAGTTTGTAATTTAATGTAAGGCATGACATGTCCTCGTTATGAACATTTCGTTCATGGGTTTTGTTCTTTGATGATTGTTGATAGATTGCAAAGGAAGCCGAATTCTTCTCATTTGGGACAAACGATCTCACTCAGATGACATTTGGGTACAGTAGAGACGACGTTGGCAAGTTTCTTCCGATATACTTGTCCAAGGGAATTCTCCAAAATGATCCGTTTGAGGTTAGTCGTCAGTTTTGTGGCATCATGGAAACTTATTGGGAACAGATTGTATAATAAATTAATGATCGGTGTCTTGTCCAGGTACTCGATCAGAAAGGTGTTGGTCAACTCATCAAGTTAGCCACAGAAAAAGGTCGTGCCGCTAGGCCGAGCCTGAAGGTGACTATCATCATGATATACTGTGTCAAATGCATGAATTATTGATATATAGGGTAGTAAAACATTTGCAAAACGAGTTTTCGCTAAAATATTGTTCATTATAGTGTTTTGCATACTATTGTTTACTGAACATGCACTAACTATATATGCTGCACTGGTTTGGTAAATGGCAGGTTGGAATTTGTGGAGAGCATGGTGGGGAGCCTTCTTCTGTCGCCTTCTTTGCAGAGGCTGGGCTGGACTATGTTTCATGCTCTCCATTCAGGTGAACATTGATCAGTAATTGGTATCTCACACACAAGCTCTCCCGCAAAGGTCTCGTATAGAATTTTATTTATTTGTAATTATATTTTCAACACACCCCGTCATGTGAAAATTGATTTTATTTTTTTAAAAAGTTTGACACGTTTAAGTATGTAACGATAGTAGTAAACAAAATTTAGTTTATTTTCTCGAAATTGTCGGATTTATTTTTCCTTATCGAACATGCCATTATATATAGTTTTATGTATGTATGGTTTTCTCAACAGGGTTCCAATTGCTAGGCTGGCTGCTGCTCAAGTTGCAGCATGAGGAAAAATTATGGAAGGAGACTTCTGAGTGGCAGTTTGTAAACAAATAAATACACTTGTATATAAAAATACATGTGCATGTAAATGCCTAATAGAAATGTAATATATTTGATTGCTCTTTTTCTATATAAACTAGGGCGGGATAAAAGTTCCTGAACCGGACCGAATCGAATCGAGCGGTTCTTCATAAATTAAATACCCGAACGGGTATCTGAATCGAGAATCGATGGGTTTGGTTTGGTTCTCGGTTCTAGGCCAAAAACCGAATAACCGAATTTAAATAATTTTTTAATTTTTTATATGGAATTAATTAAAGTATTTTAATTTTTTCTAAACAAATTAGCAAATTAATTAGGCAAATTTAATTTTTTGTTTGAATTTCCTGGTCCAATTTATTAATATTTATTTTTTGGTGTTTGTATATATTGAATTAATCTTATTGGACAATTTGTTATTTATATTTTTTAAATTGGGTTACGTTAATTTGTAATAGTTACG
>CAIGRO010266666.1:0-47281 GCA_903798355.1 Fraxinus baroniana
CCTTACTTTTGATTTTTTCCCTTATCCAAAAGCGTACCCACGGGCCACAGTCAACAAAATGTAATCCCGACTATAGACACCACTCATTCTTCCTTAAATCTCTTCTCTGCACGACAGACGACTGTCCCGCGACTCCATCTCTGCGGCTTCGCCAACGCCTAACGCACACCGCCCCTGCCCCCTTTTCTACACGTCGACCAGTCCGGCTCCTATAATTTTTACACACATAGATGAACATATTGTTTTTGTATCGTCAAACTGATTGTCTTCTTGGTTAGTCAATCAAACTTGTTTATTTTGATACTAAAAATTATCGCTTTCAATCCTCTTAGTTAAAATATTTTTTTTCGAGAATTCCACCCCCGTATTTTCGCCCCCGCAAAATTGAATCCCAGACTACGTACCTGATTTTAAGTAAATGGTTAAATAAGGATGACTACAATTAACTGAGATGTATTTTGTAAAGAACAAGAATTTGATTTGACTACCAACCCACTTCCACCACCAGCAACCAACTTACCTACCTACCACTACTCAAGAATCCAATTGGGGTTGTTGGGCACATCTTTTATTAATTTTATGCTTTTTTTTCGATCGAAGAATATAAACAAATAATAATTTTTTTCACATCCCCGGGAACTTGATTTTCCGGCAATGTCACTTTCAAGTAGTAGTTCAAGCAAACAGGCCGGCGCCGGCGTCATCACCTGTAAAGCTGCGGTAGCATGGGCAGCTGGAGAGAGACTGGTGATAGAGGAGGTTCAAGTAAGTCCACCCCTACCAATGGAGATCCGCATTAAAGTGGTCTGCACTTCTCTCTGTCGCAGTGATATCACCGCTTGGCTCTCTCAGGTCACTTTAATATGTCATTTTCTTTCTATTGTCAGTTCAACTTCTTCATATTTCTATTTTCTTTTCTTGTTTTCCTAATTATGTTTTCGTCAAAATCATTGAGATTGTTTTCATGATTTCTCTCTTTTGATTATGCGAATTGAATTAATGCCTGGTAATTGAATTTGAATACTATACTACCTCTGTCCCAATATTACCGTACTGTTAAAGAATATTGTATAGTAAGTACTGATTCTTGGAAAGTATATATTTTTAGTTGTGGGTATAACGATGGGAGAGGGAATATCTCGTTACTTACTTTGAGAAACAGGCTTTTCAAATTGGCTTGGTCCCCTCCCTCCCTCTCTGTTTTGTTATTGAGGGTTGAGATTCTGGTGCTTATTTAGATCTATCTTAGTGTGAATATTTATTGCTTAATAACTCAAGACTTGTTCTTGGCAGGCACCCATGTTTCCTCGAATATTTGGCCATGAAGCATCAGGGTAAATTCTATATCCTTTATGATTGTAAAATAAACTTTTTACCGGCCAAATACTAAATTCTGAAAGGTTTCTTATCATCCTTTAACTGTATCCTATTTTCTGACAGCTAAGGTAGCTCGATGGATTTAGGAGTAAATTACAGATTTAGACTGGGGCCTTTTCAATTGTATACAGTGCCTAAAATTTCTTGTGTGCTAATCCTTTTGAACTCTTAGAATCATCCTTTACGGGAAACTAATGTTCGTTTGCTTTATTACTCGGTCCCTTGTGTGAAAGAAATCAAAGAATAGGCCTTGTATCTAGTTTTGGATTTTCTTTCTCTGGCTTTTGCCCTTTAGTATGATCAATTTTCTAGGTTGAGTTTTTCTTTTTATGTACGAATATTTTACTAAAATTTAAAACCTCAGGCTAAAGTGTTTCTCCTCTTGGTGCTGAACTGAAAAACATTTCCTGGGAATTTGCAGGATAGTTGAGAGTGTCGGCCAAGGAGTTACTGAATTCGAAGAGGGTGACCATGTGCTTACTCTATTTACTGGAGAATGCATGAGATGCAGACACTGTACCTCAGGCAAAAGCAATATTTGCCAAGTGTTAGGATTGGAACGTCAAGGCCTAATGCATAGTGACCATAAAACACGTTTCTCAATAGAAGGGAAGTCTGTGTACCATTATTGTGCGGTTTCAAGTTTCAGTGAGTACACAGTTGTGCATTCTGGATGTGCTGTCAAGATTAGCTCGAGTGCACCTCTAGAGAAAATATGTCTTCTTAGTTGTGGAGTTGCAGCAGGTATTTTTCTCTTTTATATTAAATGATTGTACAATACTTACAGACAAAAGCAACTTTTCCTTTTCTTTTGTCGAGAAAACATCCACTTTATTTGATACTAAATCAAAGGCTCTCAAGAAAATTATATCATTTCTAGGTCCAGGTAATTCTGAATGAGGTAAATATAAGATTTTTCTAGGTAGGTAGCTTGACTCTTCTGTCCTGAAATTTTGTCATCTAAGCCTATCAATATGTTTGCACTCCATTTGCATGCCTTGTCCTAAACTGTTCCATGTAAGAGCAAGAAGAATCCAAACACAAGCTCTGGTGTTAAAAAATTTCCTCTTATGCTGCATTTGGAGAAAAGTATGAATCAAATATGCTATTTTGGTATTTACTTATTTTCTATTCTGCATGCCTCAACCGTGACATTACTACTTCCTTCATTGCTGTTTTCAGAATCTATATATAGCTTAATTTACACTTATTCTTTTTGCGTCTTACTGGAAATGTTGTAAAGCGGCCTATATGCCTCACAATTAGGTCTAGGTGCTGCTTGGAAGGTTGCCAATGTCTCTGAAGGATCCACTGTGGTCATTTTTGGTCTTGGAACTGTGGGCCTTTCTGTGAGTGTGCTAACTTCATTATGATTGTATCTACCAATTCCCATCAACCTCGCAAGACTTGCACTTCCCAACTACTGTGATCAAATCTCGAATATTTTGTGATGTCTTCTATAAATAGGTTGTACAAGGTGCTAAACTGAGGGGAGCATCTCGAATAATTGGCGTAGACACGAACCCAGAAAAGAATGAAAAAGGTACTGCCTTTTGTCCTTTGTCGTAAGTTGGGCAAAGTGGCTTATACGGTACTGGACAGTAGGACTGCCTAGTATAGCGTATCAAACATGCCCGTGATGTTCTCAAAATGCATGTTATGTAATTTCTAGAAAGATCTTCAATGTTGTTCATGGTGTTCCCCTTGTGCTACAGCAAAGGCTTTTGGAGTGACAGATTTATTGAATCCAAATGACTATAATGAACCAATTGCACAGGTTTATTTTTCATCCTCGCAGATTTACTTGTGCACACTTGTAACTATCTACTTAATAGTGAATCAACGTCGAATCATTTCCAGGTTATAAAGCGCATGACAGATGGTGGCGCGGACTTTGCATTTGAATGTATAGGAGATACAGGAATGATTACTACAGCTTTACAGTCGTGTTGCGATGTAATTTTTCTGATCTCCCTGATTTCATTTCTACATAATTAAGGTTTCAGTTTGAATTAGTTGTATATATATGTATTTAAAGATTGTCTGTTTTATGGGTGTTAGGGGTGGGGTCTGACTGTTACACTTGGTGTGCCCAAAGTGAAACCAGAAATAACAGCTCATTATGGTTTGCTTCTTACTGGAAGAACACTAACCGGATCTCTTTTGGGTGGATGGAAACCAAAATCTGATCTTCCTTCTTTAGTTAATATGTACCTAAAACAGGTAAAGACTAAAATCATTCGGCCCCCTTCTAAGTTGTTTTTCTATATCTCTCGACTTTACAGTTGATAATAACTGTATTGAATATATAGGCGACCACTAATCGTAATGTTTTTTTGTATAGGAAATCAAGATCGATGAGTACATCACACACAACATGGCATTTGAAGATATAAACGAGGCATTTGAGCTGATGAGAGAAGGAAAATGTTTGCGCTGTGTCATTCACATGCAAAAGTAATACTTTTCTGAAGCAATTGCGTCGATTAGGAACAGATTTTTCCTCAACTAGAATGAAATTCATTACTTGAAGAAAAACGATTCAGATATGAACAATAAATGAATTTGCTATTTGTGAGAATCACTTGGATGCCTTTGTATTGTGCACTGATAACAAGTTCAAAATTAGACTTCGATTATTTGACTTGTTCCTAACCATGGGAGTAAAACAACATAGAAACAGTGTACATTCAACAACCGTATAGTCTGTATTGGACTCTTTATTAGCTAATTGTGTACACCAGATGAAAAAAATTCAACAATTAGCCTAATTTATTGTCAAACTCACACCAGGACGGTGGGACTAAGTTGTATTGAGTAAAGGCAAGTGAGCTAAAAGAGTTATTATTGACTTTACTTTCACATATCAAGACAACAGTGAAAAGAATTTATTACGTTGGCAAATAAAACCATTCCTTTTCCGGGTTGTGACCATCTGGGAAACTTTTGTAAAGTTCAGTGACTATCTGAATTTTTTTTGTTGCAAAGTTCAATAACAAATGAAGTGATTTTTAAAGTTCAATGATAGATGGAGTTGCAGTTTCGAAAGTTCAGTGACTAATCACGTAATTTTTTAAGTTCAGCGATTTGGTGGAAACTTTCGATAAAGTTCAGTGACTATTGGGTTAATTAACCCTCCTTTTCCTTTTCCTTTTCCTCCTTTCTTAAAATTACACGTGAAAGGTAGTTGTACAAAGCTGGGTATTACACATTTATAGGAAATGATACAAATTGATTCAATTAACAAGAGGATTTAAAGAAGAAAAAGGGTAAAGAGATGAGTGAGGATGGACCTTTGGGACACAAATTAACCAAAAAAATTAATTGGTAATTCTCTTACAACCATTCCTCGTCATTGAATGGCATGTACCGTTGCATTTGTGGGAATGTATTTTCAGAGTTTGGTCCGAGTGGAATGATATGTGCAAAGCTACCCTTTAAGCTTCTCGAGGTTTAGTTGGGTCTTGTTTGTTTCTTCACTCCAAGAGGCATCGACGATAGGAAGCTGATATTCATCAGGTTTCAGAGCCAAGGCGAAATCAGGCAATGTTGGTGCTGTCTCCATAATTCTACAACCAAATGCATTAGTTTACATTAGATAAGATTCAATCTTGCTTCCACGTGGTTAGGCAAGAATATTTATATAAATTTCTGCCCAGCTAGTCCACTGTTTGCCGGTGGCTAATGCAACAGTTGCAGCCCCACCACTGTATTTTTGTACTCCGTCTTTTTATATACATGTGCATGAATGACTTCTATGTTTTGAGTTTAATACTAAAGAAGACTTACTTTTCACTAGAGAATAAATCCCTATTAATTCGGACCTTGCTCGAAGAGTCCTTGGGAATCTTCTCGGAGAGATACTTCATGGTTCCCCAAAGAGGTGGATTCCTGCATCAGAAATAGATAAATTTACTGATCTCATAGTCACCTAGATCATCTCATCATCCTTTGGTGCAATGTTTGTATACTTACCTATTACTCAATCTTGAAAAATTGTTAGTGGCTAAGTAGAAAAATGTTATTTTCTTCATTTTAACATTTGATGTTAGGAAAAATCGGGAAAACTGGAGAAGGTGTCACATGGATATAGGTGTAAAACGAGGCAGGACCAAATAGATGCTAAAAGCACGCAAAGACATAAAATGCCTTTTGTTTCTGCCATCTTATTGTTTTCTGTTCACGGATAGGAAAAATTGAATGCTAACATTATTTTCTTTAGTTGATGCTACGACAACTAATACCAAAATACTGGCTGTAATGGATATAAATAGCTTTTCCCAAAAAAATTAAAGAAAGAAAAAAAGAAACACGATTGTGTGATTCTGATCTCTTTTGGATCTTCAGATTCCCAGAATTCTCAAATGTTATTTAATGAAGCAGAAGGTAAACATGAATTTCTGAGTAATGAAATAAAGAAACAAATTGACATGTGATCCCTCAACGCGGAAGGAGACGGGAAGTAGAGCACAGGATTACCTAGAGACGGGAACAGATGCATTAAAAGCTTCACATGCCCTCTTGCTTTCTTTGAGATACTCATCTGCTGCTTGCAGAGCAGCTACGGCCATTCCGTGAGACTTTTCTGTGTTCCCCTCATCAAGAATCAGACCGTGATAGTAATATGCTGCAGCCTAAGGAACATGAAATTCTTGCATCAAAATGAGCTCGAAATTCACAAGAACTATACTGATACTATAGGTCAGATTAAATTATCATTTATCATATGTTTAAAAGATGCAGTTTAATGAATACATATTTACCCAAGCCTCAGAAAGTAAAAATTACTGAGAAAATAATAGTAGTCACTCTGCTAGTACTTATTACATGATTAACTTGCAAGAACAAGGAACAAGGTACCAAAAAACATACTAGTTGTGCATCTACTAATTAGATTAAATTCCTACCGATGATGCTCCGTTGAGATAGCATGAAAGTAACAAGTCAAGATGCTGGCTTATAATAAAAGAACTGCTGCTAAAAAGTGTTGAATGAAGCGAGAGTAGCACAATCAAACGATACCTTAGCTTCAATATATTTCCACTTCACAAAGAGCCTATGCTTTTCTCCCCAACCATTGGCCAATGATAGGTTCATAAGGTTATCTTGAGCCTACAAAGTGACAAAAGACAATTTTTCATTTGCAGACAACACCGGTATATAATAGGCGGTGACGAAATTGAAATTTCAAAGATTTCGCTCGTAAGCGAATGTTATAAGCATGCATGACTGTTTTATAACGTAATCTGTGATAATCAACTCGTTGAGATCAGAGTAAATAAAACAATTAAGAATTCCTAAAAGGGAAATCAAATAAAAATATTTAATCCAAAGTGACTAATGATAATGAACTAAGTAGGTACAAGGTTTGTTCTGAGACAAAAGTTATCGTACTCTGAATTGGCTATTATTTATGTGTGTCCTTCGTAGTTTGTACTACGGGGCGGATGTGCGGAAATACATTTCGGTGTACTTTTAATTAAATCATTCAATAGTTGTCGCGAAACTAGAACTAATCATTACACCGATTCTAATATCATCCATGTAATTTATAGTCACTATGGATCTAATACTTGCAGTTAAACAATTCAGGAATAAAAGAGAGACAAGATTTAGCTCTTGTTTCACCCCCATTTTTCTAAAACTCATTTTCAACAACACATTTCACGAACCCACAACTTTTGTCAATATTTACTAAAAATCTGATTTTTAACTAAACCAAACAAGAGATTATGGCTTCCCATTCATAAAACCAATTCTCTGATCCAATTAATTGTTCTAGCTAAATCCATTGCCACTACTTATCTGGAACTAATCATTCCGCTGATTCTAATATCGTCCATGTAATTTATAGTCACCATGGATATAATAGTTGCATTTAAAAATTCAGGAATAAAAGAGAGGCAATGTTTAGCCCTTGTTTGGCCCCCCATTTTTCTAAAACTAATTTTCAACCACACATTTTATGAGATCCACAACTTTTATCAATATCTACTAAAAATATGATTTTTAGCCAAACCAAACAAGAGATTAAATGTCCTACACTTCCCATTCATAAAACCAATTCTTTCATCCAATTAATTGTCCTGGCTAAATCCGTTGTCACTACTTATTGTAACATTGTGTGAAAATTGACCATAATGACGAGGTTTTAGCCGAATTAGACCATTTAGAGTATCTCCAAAAGACTCTTTAAAAATGAAATATTCTCCATTTTAAAGAGTTAAATCCTTAAAAATATGCTCAAGAGACTACTCAAAATAAGATTTTAACATAGAGGGTGATTTTTTGAGAGCCAAACCAACTCTCTATAATTAAATGCATTCAAAATATTCAATTTTTAATTCTCCATATATTGACCTAATTAAATATTATATACAAAGAAATTGGAGAGAAATAATATAATAATTTGGAGGGAAACTGGTAAAAATAAAAAATAGAAAAAATAATAAATACATATTAGGAGTAATAAAATTAAGGTCAAGTCATTATTTTGAAAAAAATGATGTTTTGAATAGTAATGTTTTGGAAAATGTGTAGTTAAAAGGTATGGAGTTTTGGATTTAATTGCAAAATATTTTATCGTGTGAATGTGTGGTTAAAAATAAGTATGAGAATTAAAGAATTTTGTTTCAAAGGGAGACAAACAAGAGCTAAGTGTTAATAAAGAGGTCGTTGAAGTATTTAAAAATTTTTACTCTCTAAATTTATAAATGCTTTCTAAATTACAAAATATGCTCTTTAAATATAGAGAGTCTCTTAGAAATGCTCTTAGGTTATATTGAATTATTCTAGCAGAAATATAATGTCCTTATATAGACAAATGAATAAACTATGAATTGGTAACGATAAACCTTTAGCCACTTCTATAATCGAGAGCATGTGAGAAAACAAAATTGTTAATTGGCATTTAGCAGCAAATTATAATTAGGAGGACGAGCAAGCAAGACGAGAAAGGTTAGAATGATGAAATTTTCGACATTCTCCATAAGCAGCGGAGGTCGAGTAGAAATTGGAAAAATAAAAATAAAATATGTATATAAATACGAACTGAACAACTCCTCAAAATGATTAGAACAGGTTTTTGTTTGGTCCTCAAGCATACTGACAAAGAGAGAAGATACCTGCTGCCAATATTTTACCATCTCACACGCAAGTCTTCGTTTCACAGCTAAAGTGGCCTTTGTACTATCAATTGCTAGTCCAAGCTGAATATCAACACCCTACTCAAGAGAACGGAGAAGATGTCACATATTGGAAAGAAAAGTTGATTCACCTTAAATGAGCATCAAAAGCAATTAAATAATTGTGATGCAGGTAATCTAAAAGAAAAAAGTAGAAGTCATCAAGTCCAAAATAAACTAAAAATTAAGACACAAACTCGTGCATTACGTTGGAGCTATAACATTGCAGGCACTATCCCTAACCTTGAACAAGCATCAGATTAATGCTTATTTATGTGTGTCAAACATATTAATTATCATAACACATGTATTTAACAAAGGTTAAGTCATAAAGTCCATAATAAACTTGAAAACTAAGACTCCAACTTATGCATTACCACCCAAAGTTCTAAGGCAGCAGTATTGTTTAACATCAGTCTAGCAAGAAATTATATACCAGTCTAATAGTTCCCATATGTCCTATGCTGATCGACTAATCTACTGAGTATAACAATAACAAACTTGCCAACTACCCTGAGTCGAAAATCATTCTAGGTGATGACAAAATTGGATTTCAAAATCCACATCGTACCACGTAGTTACCCCGCTTACAATTGATTATTTGATTTTGTGCATTGCTACCAACGCTAACGGTCATAACTACATAAATAACAGAAGGCAACATAAAGTGAGCACTGAACTAAAAGTCCAACATGCTTTGGCCAAAGTTTTGTTATCCAAGTAATCACGAAAAATGTTTTAGCCAATTGTTTAAGAAATAATTGATTCATTAACATTTTCTTGTGAAATCCTTTCAAGGCTCTATAATATTTATACCAATTGGAGTGACCTCATACACATAGAGATTTTCAATTAGACTGATTTTTTCAGTCTCATTTTTTATTTTCATTTATATTTAGATTTTATACAGAATCATAAACCGAAAAAGCTCGATCTAGTACATCAAAAGTTCAATATAACCTAAGGCAGCTCTTAAGGAAATGCACAAATACAACAGTGAACAAGATCACTTCCTAAAGGAGTGCCCACATGTTAGTAAAATGAGATAGCTGCCAAAAGAGTGAATACCTGGCCTAACGCATGGAGGCAAAGTGCTCGTAGAACACCTTCTGCAAGGTCCACCGGTAGATTTCTCCTAATGCAGATGTATGGTCAAAGGGTGAACCTGCAGTTTGTGGAGATTATTCTAATTGCAAACCAAAAGTAATTCATCAAGATACCTGAGTTCTGAAGGAAATTGTGGGAGAACATGCCGGACTGCGCAGTCGAGGTAACCAGCTGCCTTGAGGAAAATATCAATAGCAGACCGTCTGCTCTCTGTTGGAGAAGGGACCAAGGATAGCAGAAATGAGAAAAAAATGTTTGAAGCACGACTGGAAACAGAAATGAATTGACTAAAGAAGTTCAGATACTCAACAAGAAAAGGTGAAATTAAGATTTTTCTTCATTAAAAAGAACGGACATATAAACTTTCAATTGCAATCTGAAAATTTTGGCTCTGAATCAAAATCTAGAAAGTGCCGAACATTGGAAACTAAGACTTGTGGAGAGTACAACTCTCAAGAGCTTCGCTTTAACGTGTCAACTTAAACATATATTTCCTCGCATAGGAAGCAAAAAACTCTCCCAGAGCTGGATGCACACAAAATGTTTCTAGTTTTGGACACAGAGAGGACTCATTACCATGTGATGGGGACAAGCTCAAATATACTTAAAATTATAATGAAATTTTGGAAGGATAAATGGTCCGATTATTCTGTGAAAAAATTGACAACTAAAGGAGGATAAAAAGAAGAAAAGATTGAAATGGAGTAGAAGCAAAAGAATAGCACCCAAGGATTCAGGTAGTTTTGATGACCATTTTTTAATAAGAAAGGCAACTTACCAGTTATAAAAGTGTACCTACAATTGTTAAGAGGATTAGAAATCTTCTAACACTGATAACCTCTATTATCATTTGGCTACCTGAAATATGCTACACTGAATCCAACCAAACATTCTCTTTTCTCTTCTTCAATAACGCAATATAATAACCCTATCCTACTTATTTTTCATGTATCATTGTTAAGAATTATAACTCTTGCTTACAGTCTTTCCAAGTTGAAAAATTGTTTGGGATAAATTAAGTTCATTTCGATATCTCCTTATAATTGTGTCCTATCTTTTTGCGAGACTGCATGCCATGAGCCCATCACATAACCATGTCTATGCTTCTTAGGTCCTAGACATGATTCCACATATTTTTCCTCGGTACTTAATGACTGATAGAATCTTCAAATAATTTCGTTCTAATATGGGCACAATATCTGCTTTTATCTTAGTCATGTCTGTTACAGACTTTTATTTCTAAAGAATAATAAACATTTGTGCAGCACTATAATATATCATCACTAGGATAAACTATGCTACAAACAGGAAATCTTTGCTTCCATTCGTAAGAACCCTGATTTGAGTGCAAACACATCCTTGTCACCAATTAATAGCAACAATCCATGTCCATGACTAGCTAGAATATCATATGAACCATGGCGTATTCTCCTAGGCCCTCGACAATGGAACCTGTCAATCACGTGAGTATTCCTTATATAGGGTATCTTTTTGATTTAACGAAATCAGTAGAAGACTGCATACAGCTTTTAAGTAATCATCAAAATTTGATTTCAATCAGAGAATGATCGTGTATGAATGATTGCCAACAAATACTACCGTACTGACTATTAAGCATGTGCACATGCCACATGTTGATCTGCTATGTTTATACGATATGTTCAACTAAAAACAGGTTAAAAGAAACAACATATTGTCTAAGGTTGGACTCAATAAATATGAAAGCTACAAATCTGCTCAGGATGTTTGAAAACATTAAAAGTGCCTCATTTCATAGCTGGCACGCAGAAGTGACGGTCAAGTCCGTGATTTATCTACTTAACCATATTATCTGAAAAATTGAATTTGGCAATAACAACCCACCTTCTGATACCTTTGGCTGATAACCATCAGCAGATGCTCTAGGAAGGAGCAATAGGTTAGCTTGGGATAACGATAGCATCGCCATCAAGTGCAAAACTGACAATACTTCATACCAAGCACTATATATTGCCGTTTCCTAAAAAATTAATAATAACAGTAAGATGAGCAGTGCCCTAAAAGGAAAGGAATTATAAAACAGATAATTATAGTTGTGAATGCTAGTTTGACCTCTGCTTCGTCCTCCTGATTGACCCAAACAAACTGTACTTTGTGTTGCAATGGGCTTCCTGTACAATGCAAAGAAGTACCTCAGGAACATTATCATCCCAGAATATATGCTAATTAGACTTGTGCCTACTATGCTTACCATCTTTAACCAAACCCAAAAGTACAGGTAAATAATCTTCAAGAGCCTGAAGAAGATCACCCAGAGTTGAACCTCCTGCAGGAAAGATCTGGTTAAACATCAAGAGACATATCAGAGACAACAAAAAATGTCGGGATTCTACAAGAACCATGTTGAGTAGCAGTTCTCCGTCTTGTTCTTGTAATAGTCGGAGCTTCTTGTGCTGCCATAACTACAATTCTGGTTCTAAGAGCGGAAAGGCGTTCCACTAAACTTTTAAACAAGTGATCGCCTAGTGCCTGGGAGAAATCCACCATTTTAGGAATCCTTAAACCTGGGACAAATACAGAGACCTCCCCGATATTTGATGGTCTCTTCCTGTTTCCACCTGTGTCCTTTGGCGTCGATACGAAGCATCCCATATCCTTGAATTTCTTTTATCTGCTAGCCCAAGCAATGAACAATCAAAGATTGGACACACAAAATAGAATACCAGAATAAACCAAATAGAAAATGTACTCATATACACATTCAGATACGATGTGTTTGCCGTAACGTTAAGGAGGTCTATATGACGGAGGCAACCATCACAAGGAAATTTGAAAAACAAGCACAAGCCAAGTAATAAAGTGCAAACTCATATAAAAAAACCACCAACAAATCAGTTGGCAACTCACGAAGTCAGAGTGTAAAATGATCGATAGAGATAAATACGTTTACCTGAGTCTTTAATAATCAGAAGATATACAGCTGGTCAAATTTTGTAGTACTTTCTGCAAGATAAAAAACAAAGAATTGCAAATGTTAGATACAAATGTAGTCAGGGTGAGAACATTAAGTGACTAGCCGTGTTCGGTAGAGATTAAAATCGGATTAAAATTAAAAAACTAGCCATTATTGTTGACTTTTATTAGACGAGTGGGCTATATTTTCAATTTTAATTGGCTTTCAAGCCACACCGAACAGGCGCTAAACAAAAAAGGAAAGGTGACATCAATATCATAAGACAGGCATGAAACTGCGCTCTCCCGTGCTTATTTCTAAACGCAAGTTGTACTTCTTCCATTTCCAATTAGCGATAATAACACAGAAACAGAAAAATCAAGCCCTAGCCAAAAACACAGCAATTCACTCTCATCGCGAGAGCTAGAGAAGATCAATAATTGTTTAAAGTTGTTCAGGTAGAGAACTTCTGCAGCAGCTAATTAACCAAACTTCCAAAATAAATAAATAAAAGAATGACACCCCTTCAATTTTGTCTAGCCGAAACCCTAATAGCCCATCAATCTTGTTGAATTTAAGCTAAACACGTTAACAGAAACAAAATTGCAATACCTGGTGTATAAAGAGGGCCCATAAAATTTCATCAAGAAATAACTGAAAATATTACAGAAGAAGGAAGAAATGGATGATCATGATGGGTTCTTCTTTCGTGTGGAATTGATTTTATCAAGGATTTGGTAACAAGAGTATGGACGACCAGCAAAATCGAATCGGTTCACGCTCAAATTCAACTGAATCCAAAATCTTTTTCCCAAGAATTGAACTTGACACAGTAGAATTTCGATCCCTTAATACAGAGAAACAAGTAACGAGAGAGAGAGAGAGAGAGAGAGAGAGATTTGAAAGATTCGACCTTGAATCGTAGAGTGGAATTGTTGATGAGTAGGCGTAGCAGCAAAGAGAGAGGAAACGGGAAATAATAGGCGAAACAAAACACGCGCACACTTGAGATGGTGAAGAAAATAGTGTTTTACTGCTACCTTTGACTTCTGTAATAAAACAATGCATGGCGTCGAATAATACCTTTTATTGGTCATATTCCATCTTTTTCATTGGGAAACTTGAAGATTTTCAGATCTACAAGAGCGTCCCTTCACTTCATTAATCACTGTTTAAAGCCTTTCAGATTCCCATCTTTTTCAATGGGAAACCTGAAGATTTTCAGATCTGCAAGAACGTCCGCTCACTTCACTAATCACTGTTCAAGCCTTTCAGTTTCAGGAGGAGATATTATACAGCCCAGGAATGAATGAATGAACGAATGGATGGATGAATCCCAATTACTTTGGCATCATATTCTCCTCCAGTGAATCAACAAATAATTTTCAGTTACTTTGGCAGAATTTTGCTCATTAATATTTGTTAATTTGCACATTTCTTGGCCTTCTACTAAGTGTGGAACGATGTCTTATTATGGGTATTATTCAATCTTTACACAATTACACCTGGCTGAACAAAACTCCAGAGCCGATCAAACTTAGAACTAAATCGAACCAAGCGGTTCGGTTCGATTCTTCTTAAATTAAATACCCGAATGAGTATCAAAATTAAGAATCTATGGATTTGGTTTTGTTCGATTCCCGATTCTAGACCATGGTCGAATCTCCCTAATTTTTAAAATTTTTTTTATATTAAATAAGCCATATTATTTTAATTGTTTTCTAAATAAATTTGTCAACTCATTAATTGAGCTAAAGAAATATCATTTTCTTGTTCCATTTGGCACCAAATTAATTGAGCCCAAACCTAAAATATCATTTTCCTATTTTCAACTCAAGCTCAACTTTGTAATTCAAATTTTAAAGAATGAAAGTGACCCAAGTTTTTCTCAAATTTCAATCATTTTTTATTTTTTTATGATTCAAGCGTCAAAACTTCGTTAGACTAATCTTAAGAGTGGTAGCTTTCCCTTCAAGTTCGCCACTCGAGTAAATCGTATGCTTGCATTTTTGTTTTGTTTTTTTTGGGATTAAAGACTCTTGCGACTGGAACTAATTTAATGTTGTTTGTTCTTTAAGATTCAAATACTATAACGAGTAAGGTTCGCTCGTGTTATCTGCTTGAATTCAAGTTGTAAATACTTGTATGAACATGAATCACTCGTATTTTTTGTTTACTTTTAGAGCTGCAAGGACTTACATGAGCATAGCTCACTCACATCTCACTTTTTTTTTTTTTACTTGTGAGACTTGTACAAACACCACTCTTTCAAGCTAATTTGCTCTGCTCTTTGAACTGCAAGGATGAGGAATGTTTATTTCCATACTTTACTTTATTTGTTGAGTTATAATGAATTATACAAGTACATTTTGCTTGTAAGCATATTTGGCATTGCTTAAATGCTACAAAAGAAGTCAATTTTTAAATTTTTATTTTTTTTCTTTTAAATTCTCTTGACTACAAAGATGACTTGCTTATATGATTCGATTTTCTCTGCCCTTCCAAAATTTACTCACAAGTTATAGTAAATGTTTTAGATCACATATAAATCTTACATTAATTTTTTAATTTTTTTAAAATTGCAAGTTATTACGATATCATTTTAAAGCATTTTGTAGCCCCCACCCCCGAAAATTTGAAATTAATAACAAAAATGAAAGAGAAAAAAAACTAAAATTATGTAATTCATTTAATTGCGTATCTCATTTATTGTGACTTAACATCCCATAAATCGATGTCGTAACACCAATAATATTAAATTGCATTACTTTTTACAATTATGTTATTTGTACAAAGGTGGTTTACAAAAGTTTGTTGACAAAATGATGTGGCAAGATTCAGATAATTGATTTCAAAAATCAACTATACTACTTGAACAAATGTGGTTTAAAAAAGTGTGTTGACAAAATAATGTGACAAGATTTACGTAGTTGATTTTAAAAACTGTTTTTTTTAAAAATCATTGGCCAAGATGTTGCCAGCACGGAAGGACGGATCTAGGACCGGGTTAAAAAATAAAATAAAAAAAATAAAAAAATAAAAAAAATTACACATAAATTTTTTTTTTTTTTTACATAAAAAAATATTTCTACTCCCCTAAATTCGTCCCTGCCAACACATATTTTGTAAACCAATTTTGTAACCTAACTTCATATAAGCAGCATGACTCTACTTTTTATTCTTACAATTGGCTTCATTACACCTCTCTAAATTTATATAGGACTGTTTGATGTAAAAAATGATATTTTTGGAGAACGTATAGTCGAAAACTAAGGAAAAATTACGAGATCTCATGTAAAATTATTTTATTGAGAAAATATATAACTGAAAACAAAATTTAAAGAATAATGAATTTTAAAGAATATGTAGTGACTGTGGCATATCTGGAGACTGTTTTAACATGTCACGATATTTCATCCTTAAATTGAAATTGGATTGACATCCCAACAATTATTTGGATTGACAAAGGCCAAAAGTGTAATGTTGACATTAGTAAATATGCATTGGAAGTAACGTTTAACAAACTCTAACTTGGCACGATGTACCCATACTATTTCCTTTTATACAAAAATTTGAACCAGCCATCCAGTTATAGCCCAACCACCGGATCACGATTACGTCACGCTGTCTTGCCACGTGGAAGATGGTGACAATTTGGACGGCTGCCTATGCTGGTCATGCAGTCAACTTGTTATTCTTAATTTAGGGTGTGTTTGATGGATATTATTGAGTAAATAATATATTTTAAATAGTGACATAATAAGAAATATATGATTAAAAGGTAAGGAAAATTTATTCATATGATAAAAGATATTATTTTATCGAATAATGTGTGGTTGAAAACGAATTTTGAAAGAATATGTGTAAACATGGGCCTAAATGAATTTCAATTAGTATAAATTTGGGGTTTTAGGCGTGGTTTGAACCTATTAAATTATAATTTATTTTTCTCTCTCTTCATATTAATCACACATTTTTTAATAAAATAATATTATACGTAAATCTTATTTTTTTATTACACATTTTTCAGAAAATTATAATTTATTTCATAGTATCTGTTTGGAGCTCATTTTAATTTCATTTATGGACATTTTTTTACCGTTGCATAGTAAACAACTCTTTCTTTATTCAACATTTTTGACACCAACTTGACAAAAGTTTGTCAAGATTTGTCTTTGTTTTCCAATTATACTCCTTTAATGGCAAAGATATCACAGTGCATTTTTTGAAAAAAATGGATAGTTTATATGGGTAAAAATTTGCAAGGTTTAAAAGAGAGGAATAACTCTTGAAAGATATTTCTCAAGTCGGTGTCAAAAATCTCGAATAAAGGAAGACTTGTTTACTGTACAACGGTAAAAATATATCCACAAATGAGATGAAAATGAGCTCCAAACAGGTACATTATAATGTGAAACAATGGAGTAAGCGGACATTAAATATAAGCCAAACCAAGACTTTCACATCTTTCGATATCAAATTCCCCCATTGCAAGTTTATGTATAGATTCTAAGGCTCCGTTTGATTGCAAAGGTGGAAAATAGGTAGAAAGAAAATGTTTTACTGGGAATTGAATTGTCTAGAAAATATTTTGCTGGGAATTGTAATTAATTGTGTTTGATTGGTATAATTTTCTACTTGAAAAATGTGAAAGTTTGGTGTCCGTTTGACTTCATTTTTTATAAAAAATTGTCCATTAAAGTGATAATTTTTCTACCAATACATCTAGAATTTGTTCTAATTACCAAAAAGTAAAAAAAAAAAAAATTTTAACAATTAGAAAAAATTACCGTATTCGTTTGACTTTGTTTTACGTAGAAATTGTCAATAAAAATAAAAAATTCTTTTTACAATAGTTGATAGAATTAGTTGTCATTGCTAAAAAAATAAAAAAATAAAAAAAGGTGGAAAATGTTTTCCCACCTAATAGGTGGGAAAACAAAATCAAGTTTTTGTGCATCAAATGATTGTACCTAGAAAAGGGTGGAAAACATTTTACCAGGAAAACATATGCTATCAAACAGCACAAAACTTGGAAAATGGAAAACTAAAAAAAAAAAGGTGGGAAAAATTAGGTGGGAAAACAAAATCAAGCTTCTGTGCATCAAATGATTGTACCTAGAAAACGCTGGAAAACGTTTTCCTAGGAAAAGAAACGCTATCAAACACCCTTAAATCACAAAAGTTAGAAAACGTTTTCCTTTTCCACCTTTTTCCACGCGTATCAAACGGACCCTAAGGGTATATACATAAGCGTTGATTAAAAAGAAGGGTTAGTTATATTGCCTCTGTTTGGTACATATTAAAATTTGGACCTTGCTACATGCCACTTGGCCATTTTGGACACCATTTTGTACCCCTAGAATAATCCTTAAAATTTTTATTCTTATTATTCTACTTATTTTCAATCAATAAAATAATATTTTTTGTCACATCAATAACTTTTCTTTCTTTTTCAACCACACATTCTCAATCAATCTACTATTTCAGAATATATTCTTCCAAAATAATGTGGTTCAAACACATAATTTTTGGAACTATAAGAGACAGTTTGGTAATTTTCAGAAATTTCAGGAAATATTTTGTAATTTATTAAAATTTAAAGACATTGGGCTTCAGCCTATAGGGTTCGGCCTGGGCTGCTGGTGCCATTTTAAAGGCTGGATTCTACGAATGAGTCGGGCAAATTTGAAATACACAGACCTCTCGTTCCCTCCTTCAAACGTTAGGGTTTCACTTCAACTACGTCATTCTAATTTATTCGAGCTTTCAGCTGCAATCGAGCTACTCCTAAGGGTAAATGCTACCATTTTCTTCGCTGCTTACTGCTGTAAACCCATTTAATGAATTGAGGTTATTTAAGTTGAAATTTGTAACTAAGTAAGAAATAAAAATGAGCCGTGATATTATTGATTGGGCTGATAGAATTTATATTACATTGCAAAAACAGAAGAATGATCTAGAAGCTAGAATTGTTAGGTGGTTCCATAATTTATGGATCTGGTTTGGAATAATTTTACAACTGAATGGTGGTCCAGGTCAGTGAGGTAAGCACGGTTATTACAGCTGGAAGGATAATGCTGATTCATCAATGATCTAGCTGGAGCATGAGCTGTCAACCGACTACAATTAAGAGTTGTCCCCCCTTCAAGCTGGACGGTACACATGTGACTCCAAGCTTGTCCTTTAAGAAAAGAAATCTTGAGTGACTCAGCCCTTTAGTTAGTAAATCTGCAATTTGATCTGAGGTTGGTACATATTTAACTTCCAGCTTCTTTCCCAGTACCTTATCTCTGATGAAGTGGATGTCAAGTTCTATGTGCTTCGTCCTAGCATGATAAACAGGATTAGCAGCTAGGGCTCCTGCACTCATATTATCACACCACAAGGTTGGAACTTCAGCTAATGGTAGTTCAAGCTCTTGAAACAATGACTGTATCCAGGCAATTTCAGAGGTAGCTGAAGCAAGTGCCCTGTATTCAGATTCTGTACTCGAACGGGCTACAACGTGCTGCTTCTTTGAGGACCAGGAAATCAAGTTATCACCTAAGTAGATGCAATAACCCGTTGTTGACCTTCTATCATCTGGACAGGAAGCCCAATCAGCGTCTGAGTATCCCTTTAAAGTTAATCTCTCACTTCTTTGAATCCATAATCCATGATTTATAGTGCCTTTAAGATATCTTAGTACTCTCTTTAAGGCCTGCCAGTGAACAGTTGTTGGAGATTGCAGAAATTGACTTAGCTTGTTAACACTGAAGGTAATGTCTGGTCTGGTGTGTGAGAGGTATTGCAGTGCTCCAACTGCACTTCTGTAGATGGATGGTTCAGCTAGTACTTCACCATCAGACTTAGAGATTGTTTTGCCAGCGGGAATAGGTGTAGGACATGGTTTCAAATTTTCTAATTTAAACCTTTTCAGCAAGTCTGCAATATATCTGGCCTGAGTAAGATGAATCCCTGAACTATGCCAAAATACTTCAACTCCAAGAAAATGATGTAACCTTCCCATATCTTTCAATGCAAATTTTCTGTTTAGTGAATTTATGAATTCTTGTACGAGATCCTTATCATTGCCTGTTATAACAATGTCATCTACATAAATGAGAACAAAGATCACCTGTCTTTCATTCTTGAAGAAGAACAGAGATGTATCAGCCACAGATTGCCTGAACTTCCAACTCAAGAAGGTGGCTTTCAGCTTGTCATACCAGGCCCTAGGTGCCTGTTTCAAACCATAGAGGGCCTTCTCGAGTTTGCAAACATGATTGGGTCTAGTTTTATCCACAAAGCCTTCTGGCTGAAACATATAGACAGTCTCTTCCAACTCTCCATTCAAAAACGCGTTATTAATATCTACCTGTCTGATGACCCAATCCTTTACCACTGCTAGAGTAAGGATTATCCTTAGTGTTGATGGTTTAATCACTGGACTGAACGTCTCATAGTAGTCAATTCCAGGGGCTTGATGAAAGCCTTTTGCCACCAGCCTGGCTTTAAGTCTTTGAACTGATCCATCAGAGTTATGTTTTACCTTGAAAACCCATTTGTTACCTACTATGTTGTAAGTGGGCTGTGGAGGTACAAGCTTCCAAGTTTTGGTTTTTGTCAGTGCATTGAATTCATCTTCCATAGCTCTCTTCCAATCTGTATTCATCAATGCTTCTTCAACACTCTTAGGCTCAGACTGCTCTGGATTTTTATCAGTTGATTTTGCCAAGTGAGCCTTAGGTTTGAATATTCCTGCTTTTCCTCTTGTAACCATAGGGTGCTGATTTTGAATTCTTGGGCTCTCTAGTGTATTATTTTCACCTGCCTGTTGAATAATCTCAGTCCCCTCTTCATCCTCCAGCATATCAGATACTGGTTCTGCAAGTTCTGATTCAGAATTTCTTTCTATTTCAAATCTGCTCTCCTCATTAGAGTTGTTATCATAGAAAGCATTTACCTGTTGATTGTCACTTGAGTCAGAAGGCAGATGATGCTGGCCAAGGGCTGCTTCAGTCTGTGCTGTATCAATGGGATTTGAAGTGGTTTTATTCATATCAAAAGGAAGATGAGTATGAGAGATAACTATGTCAGGTATTACAGGTTGGGACTGATTTCTGACATTGAACATGGATTCAAAAGGAAACTCAAATTCATTGAATACCACGTGTCTTGAGATATACAATTTTCCTGAAGAGTTGAGACATTTATAGCCCTTGTGAGAGTCACTGTATCCAAGAAAAATGCACCTTGTTGAATGAAAGCTAAACTTATTTTTCTGATATGGTCTTAAGCAAGGGTAACAGGCACATCCAAAGGTTCTTAAGGCTTCATAGTTGGGTTCTTTGTTGTATAGAGTTTGATATGGAGACTGTTGTTTAAGAGTGGGTGTTGGCAGCCTATTTATGAGGTAGGTAGCAGTATGAAAGGAATCCCACCAGAATTTTAGAGGTAACTGAGCCTGAGCCAGCAGAGTCAAGCCAGTCTCAGTTATGTGTCTGTGCTTTCTCTCTATTCTCCCATTTTGGGCTGAAGTATATGGGCAAGGGTGCCTAAATTCGATTCCCTCTTGTGATAAGAAATTAGAGAAGACTCTGTATTCTCCCCCCCAATCAGCTTGTAGTGTTTTGATTTTGTGACTCAATTTGTTTTCAACAAGATTTTTAAATTGGATAAAAACTCTCAAAGCCTCAGATTTCAATTTTAAGGGGAAGATCCAAGTGAACCTGCTGTAGTCATCTAAGAATGTTATGTAGTATTTGAATCCTGAAGTTGATAGCACAGGTGCAGGTCCCCATATGTCAGTGTAAACCAATTCTAAAGGTGTTTTTGCATGACTGGAGGATAGGGAGAAAGGTAGCAGGTGCGATTTTCCAAGTTGACACGCATTGCAAAATGAACTGATGGTATTTTCTTTTGTTATCAGATTACAAGCTTTGAATACTTGAGTCATCACTTGACTAGAAGGATGACCAAGTCTATTATGCCATACATCAATATTTAAGGACTCTTGACTAGAATTGACAAAGGGATTAACAGAAGACTCCTGACTGGGATTAATTGAAGGCTCTTGACTGATGGGGACTGAGGAAATGTTGCAGTAGGATTTATTTTGAATGCTTGGTTGATGAGGAAGTTGACTGATGTTTTGCTGGGGAAGATCCAATTGATACAGCCCCTCCTTAAGCTTCCCTTGTAGCATCACCTCCTTCGTTGATAAATCCTTGACAAAACAACAATTAGAATGAAATTCCATGAAAACTCGATTGTCTGAAGTCAACTGTGATACGCTAATAAGATTCTTCTTTATTTTAGGCACATGTAGCAATTTATTCAACACTAGCGTTTTGTCATTTAGAGCAGAAATATGTGATGTTCCAAAATGTAAAATGTTTAACTTACTTCCATCTCCCACCATGACCTTTTCCTTACCAGTGTACTCACTTCCTGAGGTTATGTTTTCTTTATCAGAGGTTATATGGTTACTAGCTCCTGTGTCTGCAAACCATGCTGGATCACCTACTGTGTTTGGCGTGGCTAGAAGGGCTGCAGGTGGTAAATTGTTATAGTTTATCCTCTGATTTGGCGGAGTGCCAGTGTACCTCTCATCATATCTAAAATTACATATGTTTGCCTTATGTCCTACTTTCCCACACACTTGGCAAACTGGCCTATCACCTCCAAATGCTCCAAACGTATTACCTCCTCTGCTCCTACCTCTTCTTCCACTTCTGTAGTGGTTGAAGTTTGTGTATCTTCCTCCAGTACTTTGTCTGTTGGGTCTGAAGTGATGGTGGCCATAACCTGATCTCTGTGAGATATTTGCTGAGGTTTGATCAAGGTTTATCCCAGCCATTTCATTTCTAATTGAGCTGAGATGTTCCAGTCGACTTTCATAAGTCATTAAGGTAGATTGGAGTTCACCCCAGGAGATGTGGTCCCTGCTGTTAAGTTGAACCACTATTGGTGTATAGTCCTCATCCAGTCCAGCTAAAACTTGGGTAATCAAATCAGTAAGAGTGATAGTCTTGCCGGCAATTTCTAAGTTATCAGCGAGTTGTTTCACCTTATTGAGGTACTGATCAATGCTCGAATTTCCTTTTCTCATTTTCTGAAGTTCACCTGTAAGGAAGGTAATCCTTGATCTATTTTGGACTCCATAGCTTTCTTCAATGGAAGTCCAGAGTTCCTTTGAGTTGATTGCACCCATCACCCTCATTGCAATGTCTGCAGTCATAGAAGAGTAAAGCCACCCCATCAACAGTTGGTCTGTTGACATCCACTGGCTGAATTCTGAGTTTTTCACCATTTCCACACTGGTTCCTACTTCACCAGTGACTTGAGTTGCATTAAACTCTTGAGGACACACCTTTGTCCCAAGAATATACCCTTCCAGATTATGTCCTCGAATGATTGGGAGGATCATATTTTTCCACAGCAGATAATTGTTTTTATCTAGCTTCACAGAAATGGTTTGGGTCAGGTTTACACCAAAGGGTGAGAGGTGGTTGCTTCCAAGTGATGGTGCAGCAGTGCTGCTAGAGAAGGAAGCTGGTGCTGTTGCTGGGTCAGCAATTCGAGGTGTATTACTGGCGTTTGCCATGGTTCAGCTCTGATACCAAGTTGAAATTTGTAACTAAGTAAGAAATAAAAATGAGCCGTGATATTATTGATTGGGCTGATAGAATTTATATTACATTGCAAAAACAGAAGAATGATCTAGAAGCTAGAATTGTTAGGTGGTTCCATAATTTATGGATCTGGTTTGGAATAATTTTACAACTGAATGGTGGTCCAGGTCAGTGAGGTAAGCACGGTTATTACAGCTGGAAGGATAATGCTGATTCATCAATGATCTAGCTGGAGCATGAGCTGAGTTGGCTGATGTTAATTCTCAACAATTTACATATGCAGATTTTAGTAATGCATAAAGAACCACATTCATTGCGTTTCTGTAATTTTATTTATAGAAATGCGTTGTGAGTTCTGCTGGGAAATAGTTTTGTCTTGAATTTTTAGTAATTGTCTATAAATTTGATCTGGGTTTTCATAATTTTTTATTCAACGAGTTTAGGCCCCAGTTTGACACCCTTTTATTTCTCATTCTCATTTTTTTTTTCTATTTTTTCCTTTTCCACCACACATTCTCCAAATAAAATAATATTACACACAAATCTAAAATTTTTCATCACTTTTCCACCCCACATTCTCCCATCAATCATTGTTTCAAAAATTCTATTCTCATTAAAATGAGATTCAAACACAAGTTTCATCCTGGCTTCATGCCAGTTCAACATAAATAATTTTGAATATCTCTTACTGGTTTTCTAGTTTTATAGAATCTTGGTCTGGTTCCTCCACCGTGACAATTATCTTCAATTTAATTGCATAAAGAAAATTTTGTTATATTTCTGTGGCAACGTGTTCTTAATAGATTTAATCTTGCATATTGGGCCCTTTGTTTCAGGTTGTGCCATTCACCTTGTAAAACCATGGGACAGACAGGACAAGAAAAGTCAAGTGCCTCGTCTTCTGAACCTTTACTTGAAAAGGAACTTCTTCAAAATCAGCAACCTGAAGCAAAATTTTCATCTCCAACACCAGTGAAGGCAAAGGAGCCATCACGGATTAAGTGCAAAGAAGAAGCATCTGAACTTCCAGAGAAGTGGGACACTCAGTAGATGCATTGCCTGAAATCCCTTAAATTTAATACCTAAAAGGCTAAAACTGACACGATGTACTTTTCTCTTTATTTCCAGATATACGACATTATCTGAGTTTTTTGATCGTCTGATTTGTTCATTGAGATTGCTCGGCCTACGGAAAAAGTCACCAACTTTCCAAAATATCAGCAGTCAGGTTGAAATCTTGGCAGGGAGGTAATAACTGCTGCCAACTTGTTACTTGTCTGAATACATAAATTTTGGTTTCAATAAGCATTGATTAACCTATTAGCCTGAACACACATATATCAGACTATGTTTAGTTCTTTTCTGGAATATTTCCTGAAGATATATTGAGTGTATGAGTATCATCTTAAAAATTGCAACTATCTTATCATTGTACACACCATGCACATGGTTGAATAAACTTTATTTTGATATTTTTGGATTATCTCAAGATTCTCCACAAACCTTTTCCTAAACGTTGGTTGTGAATGATTCTGTAGCCAAGAAATATGCCGCTTTGGATTACAATTTGGAGCTATTCAGAGGGAGAAAGAATGTGGAATGTTTATCATGTTACTTGTTAAACCAATTTGATATAGTTAAACAATAAAGTGAAAATTTGATACTCCCATTTCCTAACATATATCCAAGGAACTGAAAGCCTTGCTGTTTTTGAGCTTTGGTTTAATCATTGTAATAGAAGTTAGATGAGTAAAACATGCATATTAGTATTAACTGTTAGGCGACAATTGAACTACAACAGCCAGCACTTGAACATTTATATATATTTTTTTTATCCTATTAACATCCTCGATCTATGGTTACTCCAATACGCTTCCAAGGCTTGAGCTCAAGTGCCATATTAATTGGGTGTGCTTCAGGTGTTTATATTTTTGAATTTCTGATGGGTAGAAACTAGAATTGCCGTTGCAGAGAACATCACATACAACTGATACAATTTTTACTGTTCTTTATTTATGGTACTTGAAAACCTTCTTTTGACTACTGGTCCTTTTCTATTTTCCCCCCTTTGTCAGGAAGTTTCTATTGAAGCATCTTGCACAAATAAAATATGTACTTCCTGAAGCTGTTCAGATTGATAAGATACTTGTGCATGATAAGGAAACCAAGTGCATGAAGGCAGATGTTAAGATTGCATTGGTATTTGATGTTATAGAAGGTCATCATGGAGAATCTGTGTTCATGGAACTCAGAAATCTTTTCTCTTCCCGTCTAAAAAAGTTATACATTACACATCCCAAGGTGATGTTCCTTTATATGTTTATGGTGTAATTATGACGAATGTAGTAATTCAGCAGCATTTAATAAAAAAAAATAAAAAAAATAATGATTTCTTAGTGCTCTCTTATTTATGCAGTTAGGGAAATCTCACCTCGTACCATAACCAAACTACTTCTCTAATATTCAGCTGAAAATAATTTTTTGAATTGAATTGGTTTTATATTGCTGAATTACAATAGATTACAATTAAAACCAAACACCATCCATCACTTTAGTAATTTCTCGCTCTGTTGTGCTAATGTTTCAATATGGAGCACGAGATTTAAATAATCTAATACTGAGGATTTCAACCTTTGCGTCCTCTTGGAGCATGTCATCCCCTGCTGAGGACTGGTCAAGCATGAAGTTGTGTTTAGAGATCGTGATGAGGGAGAAGTTTTTGGATTTTTTTGAATGTGCATCTACTGAAGAGTTTTGTCTCCTGGACGCAGGATTTTGACATCCCTGAAGCTGTACTTCCAGAGCCATTTAACAGGAGACCTATCAACATCAAGGTGGAACCTACTCCCAACTTATCAGCTCTACCGGAGATGAAAGTACTAAATTCATCCCATCTCTCTCCATCTTTCTGTAAACGCTTTTCTCCGAAGACTCTTGCTGCAGAGAAAGAACTGACTCGCCGACTTTCACCTATAAAATCTTCTTCTGTGGCTAATAAAGAAATTGAAGGAACGGGAACATTTCCGGATTCTTCTTTGAAATCCACAGACATTCTGCAAGTGACTCAGACTTCACATTGTGTTAGCTCCGGCACGTTTGGAAATACTCCTATGAAGGTGGCTTCTCCGGAAAATGACAATCTAATTGTCGAAACACCTGCACAATCTACTCCAATGAGATTAATTTCGCCAAATAGATCAGTGCTTACCTGTGAAGACGAGTGCAAGACTGCAACAAGCCAAAACTGCACACCTGGCAGTCTGACTGTAAAGAGGTCACTAGATTTTTATACTTTGGATGGTGATAATACTTCTCAGGACTTTAGTACTGATGAGAATGAGATGGAGCATTCCAAAGGTGTCTGCAGTACCCTCCCTCAGATGAAAATGAAAGGGTGCAAGGTAAAATTAAATTAGCAGTTATTTGTGTTTTCTTTTAAAAATTGCAATAACTGGTTAAATTAATTTCCAATTTAGTGTCGAACTTTTTATGGGCTTACTTGCTTCTTGCTTTCTGAAGATGATATACTCATCTGTTCTGTACTAGACAATGCTTTTATAATTTGAGATGCTGGTGATCTTTCAAAATTGACATAGAATCGATTTAAATGAGACAATCATGATTACCAGTATTGCTATTTGTATCAGCATGCACAGTGGTTTATTGCTGAATAAGGTCCAAACTTGAATATGAATGTGAATTTCTTAATTTTCACTGGGTACTTTTGCTAGAAAAAAAAAAGTTACTTAGGTAGGAATACCAAGGATTGTGAAAGCACCATCATACAACTCTAAAGAGAGTATAAAGATTCCCCAAAAGACTAAGGGATGTGCACATTTTAATTTCCTGCATGTTGGATCACATAATTACTTTTCTGTTTGGCACGCAAGTAAGCTGTTATTAACTATTTTAGGAAGAATAAAGTTGTTCGAAAATTCATCTTTATTTATTAAATGTATTGCGCACAACTGACCATTAAATTCATTGGGATAGGTCGAGGAGAGCAGTTGTTACATTGGTGATGACCATGAGCTGAATCAGAAGAAACTTAATTCACTCAAACAGACGTCTATTTGTTTGTCTGACCTTGTTCTCTTAATTCATCATATCTTTCAATCTGTTAGCTTTCGTTCAATCACAAAGGAAGAACTTGTTCACAAGATTATTCTGAACAACTGTGATATTGATGACAGCAGTAAGCTCAGTGCAATAGTTCGTTTTCTTTCCCTTTTCCCATTTCTATGGAAAAGTTTCAAAATTATTCATGTTTATATTTTTAGGTGAGGTTCTAATGCAAATAGAGCAACTGGAGAAATTGGTTCCAGACTGGTTTTACAAGAAGTTTGCTCCTTGTGGAGACCTACTGTACAAGTAAGAATTTCTTCCTCTCTATTTTTTTTGGCAGTTATGAATGTTGGCTATAATTGTGGGCTACCGTCAAGCTCTTCTTGTTGCTGTAGTGTATAGGTGGATCTGTGAGATAATAATCATGATGAAAAGGAGGCTCGACCAGTATGAAAATTTTCATCTCTTTACTTCGATTTGTTATATCTAGATATGTAGTACATTCACATCAGTAACTGTGCTGTTGCACATCTAACCTTGTGAAATATGCCATCCCTGAGACAAATGTAAGGTGGAATACTACTTGGAACTAAGTAATTAAATGGAAAAGGAGCAAATATGGACAAGTGTATCTTTAAACTTTTACTTGAATGAAAGATGTACTACAGTGGTATAAATCTCTGAATGTTTTCTGGTGAATTTCAGTGTGAAAAAAGCATCAGACTTGAATTCAGTTTGCGAAAGAATTAACATCATATAATGCAGTTGGCTGAAGGTGAGTACTCTAGTATGCTATATGCTTCTCTGCTCGTTTCATATGGACATGTACTCTTAATGTTAGAAGGAAACATCATTTTGACTAAGAAAATATCTATACTGATAATGGCTTTGTGCAAAATCGTGTAACTATGTATTATATTGAATTTGCAGGGGGGCATATTTGCTTTAGATTGGCCCATTTCAAAATTAGAACAGGTGCTGAAAATAGAAGGGTTGAAATTGTATTCCTGATTTGTGAGTTAATTGCCAATTTCCCCTTCAAAATGTACACACAATCGGCTCAACCTCTACTGGACAGTTTGGTGGCTGCTCAAGGATTCTACCTCTGCTTGTAGGTTTATATATATTTTATGCATGTGTATGAACTAGGATGCTAGTTAAAGGAGCAAATGAGTATAACAATGTTGTGGGTGTATAATTTATCCCTTTTGTTTCAAGCTTATCATTTTTTTTTAGATTAAACTTCAAAGGCATATATCATATTTCATAGCTTTTACGAAGATTAGCGTCTTTAACAGAAGACTTGTGACATCCGAAATTACCTTAACTGTGAGAGTTAGGTTTATTCTTTGATTTTTCACTTAGAAAAAGAAAGAAAGAAAGAAGATGTTAGTAATAAAAAGCTTAATAGAGTTAATGATCATTGACAAAACTTCATTGGTGATTGTTGATATTATTGTTGTTGAAGATTCTAATAAAATCAATATATTTTGGTGATTCGAATGGGATCATCACCAACAATACTATTGGGATCATTGATGTACCCCATTAGTGACCTTTGCTCGTTCTTGATTTCTTATTGTCAAGGAAGCCTTCGGTATGATTGATAAGGTAAGTGACAACTGGTTAATGCGAGAAAAATGGTGGTTTTAACTTCTTTTTTGTATTGTTCGGTAATAAAATGAAGGAAAATAATTGGTTCCCCATACTGTTGTTTTCTCAAATCATGGTAACTAATTCCAGTTGGTCGTTGCTTATTGTGACATGTTATACCTCAATTTGCCATGGCAAAACCCGTGGCATTACTGAGACCTAACCGAGATAAGTAGATAAACCCTCGTGTGTGTGATTACTCAAACGAGCCAAGAAAAAAATCAACGGACTCTTGTCCAGTATTTGTGGTGTCACATAAAATTGAAACTTCAGAATGGAAATAACTTGCATACTTCTGGTGAACCTTAGCCCCCTTTCGGTCCTTGACATTTCCCGTGACAAGCTCCAGACGGGATTAAACTACTATATTCAGCCAGTAATCCACTGCCACTAGAAACAGGATTTGTCCAGTAGACGTCGTCCAGGAGAAAATGAAGCTCAACAGAGGGTTGCCTGTGAAGTTTTTTTCCTGTGCATAATACTGGCATGGTTAGTTTATCAAATGATCTCAATATTAAAAAAAGCCGTTCTGTGTGCAAAGGGAGGTTGAATCAGAAGCATTTGCATTCCCAGATGTTTTCTTTTGTTTCATGTTCTGTTCAAGAATGTGTTGCCTTTCAACATACCAGCAACATGTTGCAGCCCTATTCGGGAATCTCAGGATCTATGCTTATTTACAACTCCTTGAAGCATTTCGACAATTGCTAAGTCCTTTAGCTGTAGCTGTATAGGTATCCACCTTAGCTCGTTCATTTTTAAGGAATTAGCTAGAGTTGACATCCCTAAAAGGATTAGTGACTAATTGAGTATAATTGTGTACAAGAACATAGACCAATATGTTTACCTTATTTAGCAGAGATTCTTTTTTACAATGACACGTGGAAGGAGCAAAAAGTAAACAGAAAAGGCAGCCAAAAAAGATGTTGACACTGTTCAAGGGTAAAATTTCATGTACTCAACATATAAATAGTTTGAGCTACTCTTTTCAGCAAGACGAATGTTTTCACTGCGTTCCCAGAAAAAAAAAAAACATGGACCATTGCTAAGCCCCGACGAATCATAATTGATCATTCTGATTCCTGGGAGCATGTTTGGCCTTGCTTCTTTTGTAGAAGAATGGGACTTTGGTAATGTCGAAATAATTAAAAAAGAAGCCATATTTTTGGCTCTTAAGATTAACCAAACATGACGCTATTGACTATTCCTTCCTTCCTACCTCATCACGACGCCCATATGTGCAAACCTTTGCTTTTATTAATGATGGCCTAATGTGTAACGCACTTCCTGTAACAGATAATATTGAAGCGTCAGACTCCTGCAGATAATGTTAGGTAAGTGGGATCCCACCTCCCCATTTAGAAAATACACATTCTCTAGCATATATTAGTGTGTATTTATTGTTCAATCAAGCTATTCCTCCTTCATAGGTTCTATGACATCAACATGGGGAAGAACAATAAGAGACTGTTTGTATTCTCTCTGGTATTGGCTTTTATTTTCTCTGCTACTGCAGTTCCCGCATCAAGTAAACACCATGATCTCAACTTTAACTTATATATAGATGGTCCATACGTGTTCTCTCGTGTTTTGATTTCTTTGATTAACAGGAAGCTTCAAGGAAATTACTGAAAATCTTTGGGACCAAGATTCCCACTATCAGATTCAGGTGCATTTCTTGGTTTCCCTGCAAATGTTAAATTTTTAGATGAATTACTTGCTGTGCTTCTCTACCATGTAGGCTGTATTGGACCTGCAGAGGAAGACTGTAAGGGTCTTGGAGGAGGATGAATCATTTATACAAGGAAGAATGGATATCGAAAGGACAGATTATTCCGGCCCTGCTGCGAATAACCACCATGATCCTAACCCACCTGGAAGCTTTTGATTGCTAGCAAGTGAATTTTCTTGGAAAAAGTCTATCCCTTTGCACTCACCTCTCTGCTGTGTCATCTTGTGAGGTTTAGGTTAAAAGCATTTAAGATATTTTCTTGAGATGCAATGGTTTTTATCATTGAACTGTTTTGCTACCCATGCTAGTCTTCTCTATCAGTTTCAATAAACCGTAGTAAGATTGACACAAAACCTTATCGCTTAATCTATGCCTCCCGAAGCTACAGAATTACAAGTACATTGGAATAGGATACCAGCAATGCCTAAGCAATCCCAAAGACATAACTTCTTTGAACATATTGTACTAAAACAAATTACATACGATTGATGTAAATTTTTAAACACAAAATTAGGTAAACCACCGTATTGACTCTACTATATTTGATTGAAAAATTTGTACACGGTTCCCAAACTTTTTGTAACTGCAATTCCAACAATGGTGAAAATAGAAGGGGATTTCCATTTTGCTTACTTCAGAAGTTCAAAACCATCTTGTGACTAATCTATTTGCATAAAGAAATGGCCTTTTGGAGATTCGAAAAGGCTTTCTCATAGCAAACAAATCCCATAAACCAAAATTCAAAATTGTCTTCAGTGACTATTTCTATGTACTTCTGCGCTGGATTATTTGCGTTTTCACTATGGTTAGCTCCCTTTATCTTCTTCACAGGAACAGAAACCTGCAAGCAATGTTAATTACGATGAAACACAAAATAAAATCATGATGTAATCGGTCTAACGTGGATTAGGTAGATATAGTAACTAAATCCTTAAAAGTTCATCCTACCAAGGACTTGTGTTGACAAACTGTTGAAGATTTAGTCGTTAATTTGCCACCCTTATATTAGTTTAAGCCTTTTTTTCTATAGTGAATGAGTTGATATGATCTCTGAATTGGTGGTAGAAGTACTTTTCATGCATGTTTTGTATGCAATACTCGACTCAATAACAAATAGAATCTTGATATTATTTACCTTGTAAAGAGTTCTGATAAGGGCTCCAGATAAGGAGCGGACAGTAATGGATCTTTCACTGCAGAATGCTATTCTGTAGAGATGAACAGAATCCCAGCAATTGGACCAGCTGAAGTTGATAAATAGCACTGAGATGCCTTCAATAGATTCTCTCCATCGACGACACCAAAAATGTCCTTGAATATGTTTTCTCTACCACCTTTCTTGATTGTTTTGGCCCCCACGCTTAACTTTCCTTTCACTGTTTCAGAAAACTTAGGCCCGAGCCTTGCTGAAAACTCACACACCACCATGTATAAAAGAAATGCTAATTTTCAAACAAAACACCAATTTAGCATCCACAAATGGAACTGGGATTTTTTCTAAATCTTTCATCATTTTCGTTTTAAAATCTTCATAATTATGCCTTTCCTCTTTCTTCTTCAACTGAAATTATTGAAGCCCTCAGTTTTAACTCTCTCTCTCCAA
The DNA here is from genome assembly GCA_903798355.1 of Fraxinus baroniana. Taxonomy (NCBI): domain Eukaryota; kingdom Viridiplantae; phylum Streptophyta; class Magnoliopsida; order Lamiales; family Oleaceae; genus Fraxinus; species Fraxinus baroniana. The sequence continues at coordinate 32,270 of CAIGRO010266666.1, forward strand.
AACAATCTATTTCTTGCAATCTCTTTCTATGGTATATACTAAATAATCATAATAAAAACTATCTGTGTTCGCGAATTCTGTAGGCAAAACTGTTGGCTTTCCTTTCAATCTTGTTGCTGTGATTTTTCACTTTTGCACTCTTTCTTATCTGAAATTCAAAGAAACTTTGAGTTATTCTTCCAAACCTCCATATAATATTCAAATGAAATAGATGAATCTATATATAACATACTTGATCTAAAGTAAGAAGAGTCATCAGAAGAGGAAAGACTTTGGAAGGACTGATCAGACAATGAAGAATTTCTTTCTGGAGTAATGTTTCCAAATGAAGTTCTCATGAAAGGGCATGCAGAAAAATGATGTTCAAATTGATTATCTTTGTTAATCGAAGTTCTGTTCAAAAACCTTGTCCAAAAAATGTTTCAGATGAATTGTTAGGAAGAAGAAAAGAGGACAAAATGAGATTGTCTGTGCTGCAACATAATTGCATAGAAATGATCTTTGCCCCTACAAATGACACACTTGTCTTTGAATTACTGCAATAGGCAGCTCAGCCCAGCCAAGTCAAGCCAGAAAAAGGGTGTAATTTCCCAATGATTCTATTGTTGAAAATGAGCGAAGATGCAACTATGCTGCCATTTCTTGGAAATTTGTGGAGTCAAGATAGGCTTTCTTCCTTTTTGTGGGGTAAAGATAGAAAGAAATTCTTAATATGCATCTTAGTGAATGTTGAAATTTTGACTCAAAAGAGAAAGTAGTAGTTGTTTACCTATTAAATAAAGTTGTTAGTTTACTACCTAACTGTATATACTCATATGTTGAGACCAGGGATTTAAGCAAAGTAAATAACATTTCAATTTGGTTTTCCAGAAGATGTGATTGTTTGAACTTTGAATGTTAAGAACACAAGGATGACCAGGAAAAAAACTGGGAGTACAGTGTCAACGCGTGAGCTCAAGTCTTTAGGCGAAAGACTCAAAAGCCTTAACAAAATCTCATATTAACTTGACATGCTGTTAATAATATTTTATAAGGAAAAAGCGATATCCTTCCTGATCGGAAAGTTTCGAGTCTAAACTCCAATTTGTGACAAGATATGTACAAAAGGCATTGCAGGTCACTGAATTTTTAGTGAAATTGTATGTAGATTGTCGATCATTAACATTAATATATTTTGTGGATTGAAGCAAAAATTAAAATTGAATAATCCGTGCTGCAATGCTTGATGAAGAATGAAAATTAAGTCCTTTCATAACTTTACTCAGTGCCGAACTCCAGTTGTTAGTTCGTAACTTTGGTCCTGTAGTTTGTTGGGCCACGAAAGAGACCATTATGACGTCTTACTTAGGCCCCGTTTGGTACGAATTAAAATCCAATTAAAATTGAAAATATGACCGTTATTGAGTCTCACTCATCTAATAAAAGTCAACAATAACAGCTAATTTTTCAATTTTAATCCGATTTTAATTCGTATCACACGGCCCTTACAATCAAAATTTTGAGACATGATTTGGTGGGGGTGCGCCAGGCCCATGCAGCAGTGCAACGCATGGGCGACGCTCAAAGGCCCAGGTAGCAAGCTACCTTAACGGACCTTTCCCCTCAAAAAATTAATTTAATATCGTGTGGACCTATGGCCCACATATCAGATATTAAACTGATAAGAACAGATACTACACTTGATCTTAGCCAAAAGGCCGAGAAAGGTATGAGTTTCTCCACATTGGGCTCCCTCTTTTAAAGTCTAGATTTCTGTTCATTACCTTTCTAATAGTCGATGTGGGATTTGGGAGAGCTACAAACCTGAATCCCCGCTTAGTTCTTGCGTACTTCAGCCTTCTGACTCTGCCACTCATTTTTCTAAACACAAAACAAATTCACCCTTTCATTGTGGGAACGATACGTTAGGATTTGCGACTGAAATAGAGTTGCACCGCTTTGTGTCTGGGACACCAGGAATTGACGTGCCTTCTCCTTCCGACGTCAATGGCAATACCATCTGGGTTCAAATTTTACACTGTGCCTCATACTTCATGTATGGCAAAAGAAAAACAAAGCCAAGGCGGATGCCTTTGTTGGACCTGCAGTAGCTTCCGGTTAGATATGTGGTGATGGCATGTGGACTTTACCTAGCTGTAGTTGGGGTGAAACCTCCAATTTGCTTGAAGTTCCTGTCAATGGCTACTAATGCTAATGAAGATTAAGTACTTGGGATCCAAGATAGGCGTATTTCCCAAACAATTATAACCTTCATAATCTATAGACTGAAAAAAGATTATCCTGGATCTGTACATAAGAGAATAAATCCACGATTCTGCAGTGAAATGTTTTGGAAAACTTGCAGGCATCCATTTTTTCTTTAAATACCACTATTATTAAATGGCACTCCTACAGATATATTTCTATATTAAGAACATGTTTGGTGGAGATTAAAATTAAATTTTTAGTAGATTGTAATGGGAGTTTTTGAAATGTATGGCTGAAAAGCTGTGGGACCCATGAAAGATGTGGTTAATATTAATTGTTTAATTTTGACTTAAATTAAAAACTAATTTGAATCTGTACCGAACATAACCAAAATATATTGACTGGCAATTTTAAAACTCTAACATACTAGAATTAACTCAAGGGGACAAGATATTCTTCAAAACAATGACACCGCCTGCTGCATCGAGTGGAGTGTCCTTGCTCTCTAAAAAAGTGAATCAACTATGTTGACGTTGAAAATTATATAGATAACATTCTAGCCAACTTAAGAGGATCGTGGAGACTTGATTGATAATGAAAGATCATAACATGTTTGATACAATGACTTCATCTTCTTTTCTTAATGCGATATTTGAAATATGACAAAGTTTAGGAAAGATTGTAAGGTGAAGTCTCTCGTTTTTTTTTTGTCCCTCTCCTTATCCTCCTCTTCTCTTCTTCCCTTTATAGGGAAAATCTTACACGTACATGTCATTTACCCATCTTGTTAGCTACAGTGCCGAGTTGAGAAAATACATTCATTGACATGTTTGGATTGGTTAAAGAGTTAGGCATGTTAGGTCATTATGAGTTAATCTCATGTGTGGTCCCAAATAATTAATGAATTACTAAGGTAAGGAAGCTAAAGTATTTCATTGGTGTGAAAAGTGGGTGATGATGTAAGATCTACTAAATGTTGCGATTTTGTGGATAGTTTGGACAATGTATGAGAAATCTATGATCATTATGCTTCATTTAGCCTCAATTAACTACCTAACCGAGCTGACCTTGCATTTCCGAACCACATTAGCACGGGCTTACTATACACATTGAACCGTATTTTGTCGATCTTTGAGGTCTGTCATAAACAAACTTAGTTAAAAAAAGAGTGTCAACGCCTGTACAAAATGTACCTTTCAAATTTGGACTCAGCTTAATTGTAGAACAATATTGTAAACAGCTAGAGTTATGCTTGCTTTAGAATTTTGAGTATATCCTCGTATATTTTAACTTTTTGTATTTGACGCAAATGCTCCAAATAAAAAACAATAATTTTAATTGGTGATTGAGTTGGAGATGTCCCTAGTAGTAAAGTTTTGTCAACGTCCAATCTCATATTTTCTTCCAATAATGTCTAAGCATAGTTGTCAGTCACTGGGCCGGACAATACAGCGAGTCAATGGATTAATGGTTCAATCGGTCACCCGGTGGTTCAACCTGCGGGTCATTGCATAAAAATCTATAAAAAAAATATAAAGTATAAAAAAAAATTAGGGGCAAAATTAAAATTTTTAATTTATTTTTCACTAATTATTTAGGTATATAAAATAAAGTAAAATGTTGGACCAATGTTTTTAAAAGAATATAAAAGCTATAAATGATTCATTAGTTAGTTATAAGTTATTGCACACAAATAATATTAAAATGCTTTTATGTTCAAGTGGTGAGGAACCTTTTATTTTTCTTACAGGTCCAAAGTTCAATTCTCTTGAATTCAAAAAATTTGTAAAAGAATTTCAAAAGGGAAATTACAATAATTCAGGTGTTTGAAGATTGAAATTCAAAAATTAGGGACCAAGTTTCATTATTCAAAAATTAGGTAATATATTAAAACCATAACCATAATTTATCACTCTCAACTCTCTCTCGCATCCTCTCCCTTCTTCCTACTTTTCTCCTCCTTCTTTCTCACTCCTTCCCCTACCCTTATCTCCATCTCCTCTCTCCGTTGGACAACAATGTCGCGGCAACGCTGTAGTTCGCGACTTTCGGGTGCCACTTTTGAAGGCGATTTTAAGTCAGGTCGGATGGAGGGTTTGTACTTTCATTGGATCTGATGGAGACACGTACAAGGGGTTGTGGTCTTCGGACCGGAAGCGTGGGTATAAACTGAAGCATTATAGTAATGGGGATTGATGGTGTTGGTCATGGTTGGTGGTTGGATGCGATGGTGGTGGGTTTGTTGTTGGTGATATTGGTGGCCGTGGTGGTGATGGCGACGACCGGGTGAGGGTAGTCAAAAGTGGTAGTGATTTGGTTATCTGTGACCAAGTATGTGGTTATCCGTGACCAAGTATTTAACTGTGACCTAAAAATTTGATAATATGTGACCTATAAATTTGAAAATATGTGACCAATGAAATTAACTGTGACCTATAATTTTTTGAATTTGTAACCTTGAAATCATTTGTGACTAATTAATTTGATAATATGTGACCAATAAATAAATTGTGATATATAATTATGTATATGTAATTATTAATTTTATAATTGTGACCTAATTAATAAATATTTTTAATTAATTACCTAATACCTGAGTTTTGAATTGTTAAACTATTTACCTGACTTTTGAATTGGTATAAATCATACACCCGAAATATGAATTTTTCTCATTTCAAAATCCAATCAAATGGTCAATTGGGCTGGGTCCGGGCCTGATAAATCACCGGTTAACTCAATCAAAGCCCAATTTTGACCGAATCAAGTGCATTTCTATCAATTTAATCTGCCCCGCCTAATCAAGGGTCCAGCCGTCGATTTTTGGCCAGATCGATCGAGCCTGACCAATTTTTATAACTATGGTTCTAAGACACTAAAATGCTAATTTTATTCAAATTTGACATATTAAAATATCTCTAAATTTAATATTCAATTAAAGACTCCATCATTCTTAAAATTACTTACCATTTAATATGTAATATTTGAATTTATTTAATTACTAGTAAGATGCACGTGACATGATTTAATTGAGTATGCAATAGCGTAAATATAGCAAAAAGTTATTTGTTTTAGTATTGAAAACATTTGATATACTAAGATAAAACTTAAAACAATAATGTAATGTGTAAATATATGGTGATTTCTATATTCAAAAGCTAAATTCATCTGCAACTGAGACAAACAAATTTTATATTGTTTAATGTAGAAAATTGGATTTTCCATCATTTATCTATTTTCACCTACCTAATCCAGCTTTATTCTGGAGCAAGGAATTAGACGAGTAAAAAAATTTTAACAAGAAAATTGCAGTAAAATCAACTAATTTTGGCCAATTATTATACATCCTAATTCTTCTTCATCCCACCTTGCATATTCTTCATCTTTGGCGACTGCATCAATTTTTCTTTTTAATTTTGGTTTCTTTTTCAGGGCTTCCTTATCTGCATTATTATCTTTGATTTCTCAGCTTGCAGACACTGGAAACCCATAGTCATCTTCACTTTCCAAGACAAGAACATCATGTCCAACCTTGACCACAAGCTGTCGATCACAACTCACACTTCTTTTTTGCCAGTTTAGACACACCATTCTCATTGATAGGCTTGTCATCATCCACTATTTCTCCAATTCTCACTTTTATAATAAACAAAAAAAATAAGGATGAAGTAAATATTCAGAGATCAAAATGAGCAAGCCGCATAAGTATTATGCAAATTTATTGTGACATGAATAATATAACATCAATTTTTCAGTCGTTCACTTGACGATTTACGTTTATCCCTGTCAATGGATCAAAAATTTTCTTCCAAGTCACGTGAAAAGGCCATTTTCATACTTAGGTTGTACAAGTTAGAATAAAGTGTTGTAACAGAATATATTTGGCATATAATCTTCCATATATCTATTTCCTCTTTTTAGCCTTTAGAAATTGAGAAACTGGCTCTGCCAACATTGTCCATTATCTTGATGGTTATACATTGTGGATTTGAATAATTTTGTGAAGTTCAGGGAGTTACAAACACAGTTCATTTATTTTAAGTGTAGATAAATTATTCCAGTTCGTCAGAATCTACTACGACTAGCAGATATGTTTCCATACAAAATCCAATTCCTAAAATTCCTCGAGGGAATAAATGATTGCAGATAAAACATTCTAATCAATCATATTATCAGAACTAAATACTAAACGCAAAAATGTGACCACAAAATCCAATTGCTAGAATTCAGGATGCCAAGAGAAATTACGGTACAACTAATCAGAATCAAATACAAATAGCAAAAATGTATCCACACAAAACCTAATAGCTACAGTTCATAAAAAGAAAGAGAAAATTACTGATAAAATATTCAAGTTAATCGGTATCAAATACAAAAATAAAAAATAAAATAAAATCATCCACACCAAACCCAATTGCTAGAATTCAAAGGAGGAAATATAAAATTCCAAATAAAATGCTTAAGTTAATTAGAATCAACTACTGATCGCAAAGATGTATTGTCGAGCTAAATGGGGAACTTGGACTCGCATGTATAAAGGGCTTTAAAATAACTTTGCAGGAGGTAGCGACGTGCGAGCAACGAATGGGAAGGGTCTCGTTCGATATCAGATCGGAGCTTCTTAAGCCCTGCGAGCATCTGGAGATAGTTCGATAATCAGAAACATTCAAACATTTCAGATTGAAAAAAGGAAAATGACAAAGCTTTCTTGTTCTTGGTCAATCTCATACATTAGACAATGAAAAGTTGAAACCTTATGGGGAAAAAAAAAGAACGGTGGTTTTGGGAAATGAAGAAAGAGTGAGAAGAAATGGGAGAGAAGAAAGAAATGATTGTTGGGTGTGAAATGGAGAAAGAGTGAGAAGAAATGGAAGTGAAGAAAGAAATGATGGTTGTGTGTGAGACGGGAATGACTTTTAAAGAACTGTAATAAAAAAGGAAGGACAATGGCTCGGCTTCACCGGCTAAACCAATTCAGCTAGGCTTAGTTGGCTAAACAGCTTATGAATAGTGCTTTTAAAGAAATAAAACATCTGTAATAAAAAAAGAAGGACAATGACTCGGCTTCACCGGCTAAACCAATTCGGCTAGGCTTAGTTGGCCAAATGGCTTGTGAATAGTGAAAACAAAAGTCACTCTTCTATTAATGTGTATATAATGTAGAATAGGATGTAGAATATGATAGGAGTAGGATGTAGGATGGGCTGTAGGATAATGTAGGATGTATGATATGAAACATTATAATGCTATTTTCAGATAAATTTTATTTACATCAAAGTTTAAATCTAATTATTGTACTTAAATTTATAGCAAACAAAGACTAAAGCCTTATTTGGTACCTATTAAAATAAGATTTTAATCGAAATCAAAGTCAAACAATTAATATTAACCATACGATTATGGTCTCACAGCTTTTCAACTACAAATTTCAAAAATTTCTATCACAATTTACTAAGAGCGTGTTTGGTGCATATTAAAATGAGAGAATTCATTTTTTTGAAGTGATGTGATGATGAATATGTGGTTGAAAATGAAGTAAAAATTATTGATGTGATGAAAAATATTATTTTATTGAAAAATGTATGATTGAAAATGAGTTGAAGAATGACAATGAAAAAAATAATGTGAGTCAAACATGAACTAAAAATCTAATTTCAATTTCAACCAAACGCCACTAATAGATGATCTTTGATAAATATATAAAAAATGAAAAAGAAATTAAATAGCATTAAGTAGTGCGATCATGGCATAAATAACACGATTTTAGTTGAGATAGGTTGCAACCAAACCGGACAGAATGGCAACGTGTACACTTTGACCTCTTTGCGTCTTTGTTTCGTTATCAACACCAGATTTAGGAATCCAATTTCACTCACATCTCACTCACACTTCAGAAGGGTTTAATGGTATACATGAAAACCTCTGGTATCCAATTGGAAGTTTAAGCGAAATTACTTATCGGCTATTTCAACGATTTGAGTTCTAGATTCTCAGTTATTTCCAAGAAGAACTCGAAACCGCTTTGATCCCCCGATTTCGTTTCAATTTCAATCGATCGATCCATTCAATGGTGGCGAAAGCGGAGAAATCAGCAATGGATCTTCTGAAGTCACCGGGTATGAGTTCTCTTTTCAAATCCCTGAAACTAAAAACGAAGCAGCAGGAGCTTTTGATCCGAGTAACGATCCTGTGTTTGGTCTATGTATTGGCGTTTATTACGCGTTTGTTTAGTGTGTTGCGTTATGAGAGCATGATCCACGAGTTTGACCCGTATTTCAATTACCGGGTCACTCAGTTTTTGACTCAGAAGGGGTTTTACGAATTCTGGAACTGGTTTGACTTTGAGAGCTGGTATCCGCTTGGGAGGATCGTTGGTGGGACACTGTACCCTGGTCTAATGGTCACAGCCAACCTGATTTACCAGACTCTCCGGTTTCTGAGGTACATCTTATCGTTTTAATGTGCATCCGCGTACATACTATATGGCATACATTCATGTATGTGGGTGTTATACATTTTACTTCTTGACAATGATAGTGGGATATAACCCTTAAGAAAGGGATGATAAGTGGGATTAGAGACGTCACGTAATTATAGATAAACAACAAAAATTTAAGGCATATATTTTAAAAAATTTATGGAAGCATGATTCGCCTAGATGCAAAAAGGTTCAAACTTTATGGAAGTATGATTCACCAATACGCAAAGGTTCAAACTTTAAGCAAATGTTGTTTGAGAATGCCTAACATGGTGATTGGATACGAATGCTTTTTTTTTTTTAATTATGCTCATGTTTGCTTGTGTGTGAGAGAAAATGGTGAAATTTCTGAATGTGATGCTGTGATATGAATCCTTTTTCTATACAATTCATGATGACGATCAAGGATTTTACTAGAGGAAGAAGAAGAGAAAAATATGGAGATGAAAAAAAAATGCTATTTCCAACTGGTTTGTCAAAGAATACACTTTCAAATTGTACTTTCCTTCCATTTTTTATTTTTATTTTCATACAGATGTGTTGCTAGTTATTGATTTTAGCGAGGTAATGCATTATGCATCAAGTGTCAAATACAAGAAATATTACGCTTTAGCACTATATGAGATGGCAATGATTTAGATGATAACACAATCATTAGTTAATGCAACGAATAAATACTCATGGGAAGCAATAGTGTCTGCCAAATGCGTCATGTGTCCAAAACTCGAGTGTAATTATTTCCACAGTGATGCATTAATATTTGCATAATTGCATCTAGCTGCTAATAGAGCAGTACTAGGTAGAAATTTAATTTGGCAATCTATGGTGGTTGGTGAGAACAATGATTTAGATGATAATACCATCATTAGTTAATGCAACAAATAGATATTACTGGGAATCAAAAATGACATTCTGTCACATCTAAATCTGGAGTGTAATTATTTTGGCATTGATGCATTAGTATTTGCATGTACAAGCACACTTTGAGATTTTCCTGTCAGACTTGTACCTAGTTACTCACTTAGTAATTCTGCTAATGGGGCGGTCCTATGTCGAGATTTTGTCTTGGCAACATGTGGCGGTCAGTGAGAGATCAACAAAACACATATGTTAGAGAACCACATTTAAAAATTCTTGACGATGCTAGTCGGATATAGCTGTGAAAGAGAGAGCATTGCTTACAGCTTAAAAATGTTTCTACGTTGAAGATAAATTACGAAGTTTGAAGGCACAAATATCGTAAATTACACATATTTTCAAGTACTTGAGAAATATTTTGTTTGTGTTGAACTTAACTCTGGGATCCTGTGCTTTTATTATATTTATTACATATCACAATCCTGATTGTGAAGATGGTGTTCTGATTTTGTTATATTCCTATGAAATTTCATAATGATGATTTTTGAATTTGCAAAAGAAACGATGGAGAATAGAAAAATGATATTGTCAACATGTATGCCTTGTACAAACTAGTAATATAATAACCAAACTTTATTATTATTATTTTTTACCTTGGATGTCTACGATGCAAATAGAAGAGATTTTGGATAATCAAGGACACCACCACCAATATAAGTCCTATTCTCAATAAATTTGGACTTGGATCCTTTTTAGCCACTCCATTCAATTGATTTCTCTTTAGGTCCGCTACGGTCTTGATCCTTTCCATAGGTACTGCTCTAGGGTACCAGATGTGAGAGAAAGAAGGGCTTAGCTCTAGTTGCTCCAGATAAAAGAGATGTAGAGATGTATGGAATGACTCACCCGGTCAATGATGAAATTAGAAACAAATATAGTCACCCATGGAGATACCCTATCTGAAGGGTTCACGGTAAGACCATACAGNTGTGAGAGAAAGAAGGGCTTAGCTCTAGTTGCTCCAGATAAAAGAGATGTAGAGATGTATGGAATGTCTCACCCGCTCATGACCCAACCAAGCTGTCCTTCACTTAATTTTTACTCCACTATTTAGGTCTACGTAAGACAAGAATTCATTCTTGTATGACCACATATCCATCTTGACATCTTCATCTTCTGTACGTTTATCTTCTGGTTGCTAACAACCCCGCTCTCAATATGGTTTCCTTGTACTTTGTTTCTGGTTCTATATATTTTCTCAAGAACATGTATTTAAGAAATAAGAAAGAAATGATAAATTAATTTCCTACATGATAAAGATTATCTCCAAATTCTCTATGATAGTTGAAGGTCTTAGTCATATTTGTAAATGCAAGAATAGTCATTATTTTGAAACGTTTTATAGCAGATTGAAATATATATCTACATTCTAAGAAGCACTAATACAGACACGAGTCTCTGGCACGCTGACATGCTTTTTTTTGAAAAAGTTCCGACACAATATGTTCATTGAAATATTATTTTTAATTTAATATTTTAAAGTAGTAATTTTTTTATACTTCTTGGATGGGGTAAAATAGTAAATTGAATGGTAAAAAATTAATCCACATAAAAATCTATATAATTGTAACGGATGTCGAGATGAATGACTTGAAGGATAATTTTGTCAATTTATTCGCCAGCGAGAGAAATTGGACATACATATTTTAGTGAATGTATGATTCAATCAACCCTCCTGACATGTAAGAATTCTGCAGGAATTTTATATTAATTCCACTATAGAAAAATCTCAAAATCTAATAAAAAGAAGATTTTAATGCAGACCAAACATTTACAGAGCATTTAATGTTTCCTTCTTTTCTCCGTCTCTTCATTTCTTTCTCACACGTCTTCTCTTCATTGCTTCTTCCCCCCACCTCAGCCGTGCCTTTCTTCCGGCCATCCCTGCATTTCTTCTTCATCAGTGCGGCAGCCGTCACACACACCACTTCTACATTTCTTCCAGCCATCTATTTTGCTTACTGTTTTTCTTCTGGTCGTTTGCATTTCTTCATCTCCGACACTCGTCGGCGATGTGTCGGAGACTTACCGTGTTTGATACATGTCGGACACCGATACGTCAACGCCGGCAGCATGTCGGTGCTTCCCAGTCTACATTATTTTACACACGTAGTAATATCTTACCCAAAAATGAATAAATGCATGGATAGTTGACGTGTATGTGCATGTATGCATTTATGTATATGTATGTGAGTACATATATTTTTGTACATCTGAAACACTTTCAGCATTTAGACCTTCGCAATTGTGTTTGAACTCTGCAATATCCTGGGTTCCGTTTCACTTTGCAATTCCAATTTGCAGTTATGATACATTATTTTACACCTCGCAAAGTCTCTAATGCTATCTATCACGGTTCCAGTTTTTCATTTCTATTGGGTTCTCAAAAGTGTTTTGTTATCATCTTCTCCAGGTTTGCCATCCACATTCGTGAAGTTTGTGTACTCACTGCACCATTCTTTGCCTCGAACACCACTCTTGTTGCTTACTTTTTTGGGAAAGAGTTATGGGACTCTGGGGCTGGGCTTGTAGCAGCTGTGTTGATTGCCATTTGCCCTGGTTACATCTCAAGGTCGGTTGCAGGTTCCTATGATAATGAGGGGGTTGCTATATTTGCTCTGTTGCTCACATTCTATTTATTTGTCAAGGCTGTGAATACGGGGTCACTTGCTTTTGCCCTGGCCTCTGCTTTTGGGTACTTCTACATGGTTTCAGCATGGGGTGGTTATGTTTTCATAATTAATTTGATCCCGCTATATGTGATGGTTCTGTTGATTACTGGGAGATACTCAATGAGATTGTACGTAGCTTATAATTGCACTTATATCTTGGGAATGTTGCTTGCAATGCAAATTCGTTTTGTGGGCTTCCAGCATGTGCAATCTGGAGAACATATGGCAGCAATGGGAGTATTTTTCTTGATGCAGGTATCTCTTTCTTGTTTCCCTGTTTCTTAAGATCATCCCATCCCCCTCTCTAGGACTGGAGAGCACGATGTAAAGGAAGGTTGAGAATTCGGTAAAATCCTCATTTTGCTTTATTAAGTAGAATCTGAGAGAAGTTTGCTTTTTAGTTTGTAAAGCAGTTAATTCGATATTCTGTGTTACGGAAAGCAAGCAGTGGCAGTTTGATCACAATTTAGATTAATTCTGATGTCTATTGTGTCGCGGAAACAATTTTACAGAGCCAACAATTATTCGTTACATTCTTTGAGTTTGATCTGTAGAAGCAACAACCCTAAACACATAAGCATTTGAAGATCATATAAGGTGCACTCATAGAGGTTGATCTCATGGATTTTTTCCAAGCTCACNTTTTACAGAGCCAACAATTATTCGTTACATTCTTTGAGTTTGATCTGTAGAAGCAACAACCCTAAACACATAAGCATTTGAAGATCATATAAGGTGCACTCATAGAGGTTGATCTCATGGATTTTTTCCAAGCTCACTATGACACAAGTTATGTAGGAAAATAAGTATAATTCAACCACCAGATTTTTGTTCACTTTTTCCTTCTATGTTCCTTGTGGACCTTTGCTTATTTGAAGCGGTTTAATAATTTGATAGAGTGATAATCGTGGCCTCCAATTGATGCATTTGCTGAAAGCATGAGGTAATTATTGTTGTCTGTTGAAACGTAGTTATACATAATTTAATTCTCTCATGTTGTTATTTTCGCCTCTTATCTATACATGTAGATACATCTGTTCCATTTTTGGTATCTGTCGTTTATGTGCTACCTTCAACTTCCTTTGTAGGTGTTTTATTTCCTGGATTGGGTCAAGCACTTGCTGAATGATCCAAAGTTGTTTCACACATTTCTGAGGATTACAGTGACCTGTGCAGTAGGTTTGGGTGCCATTGCTCTGGGTGTTGGTACTGCTTCTGGTTATATCTCTCCATGGACGGGACGATTTTACTCTCTCTTGGATCCAACTTACGCGAAGGATCACATTCCCATAATTGCATCTGTATCTGAGCACCAGCCGACGGCATGGTCGTCATTCATGTTTGATTTTCATATACTGCTTTTCCTTTTCCCGGCGGGTTTGTATTTCTGCTTCAAACGGTTGTCAGATGCCACAATATTTATAGTGATGTACGGTCTCACGAGCATGTATTTTGCTGGAGTCATGGTTCGTTTAATTCTTGTCGCTACACCTGCAGTATGTCTTATTAGTGCCATTGCAGTCTCAGCCACTATCAAGAATTTAACTCTGTTGGTGAGGACAAAGAGCAAAGCTTCTCATAGTGCCTCTGGTAAAGGAACAACTAGCAGCAAGGCTTCTTCCAAGGTAGGTAACTGGGCTTCGCAGGATGTTTCTTTTAGTATAATGGTCGACAAAGTATTTGATATTTGATTAAAAATTTGTCACGAGTTTTATTTGATAAGGGTTTTATTTGATGAACCCCCCCCTCTTTTGCCATTGCATTATAAAGAAGATATCAACTAGTGTAGTATAGGTATGCAAGTATTCAAGGTCCCTTCCCCTCTTTTTCTCTATTCTTCTATTGACAGCTGTGAAATTACAAGCATCAAGCTACTTGTGTCTTTCTTATTCCAATCTGTACTGAGGTTCTACCTAAAATTTTAGGATATATAGGAAAAGGCAAGTCAGATCCAAATAGAAAATAAATTGTCTGATCATTAGATATTTACTGAAATAAGTAAATGAGAAGACAGACAATGAGAAGAGAACATCACACCTAGAAACTAATTGATTCAATACCCATGGCTTGAAATTGCATCGCAAAACTGAAGGTCTTCGAAGGCACTAAAGTTCTCTTAAAATCTGTACACATTTTCATATATTTTTGAAAAAAAGGTGCACGTACATGGGTTTCGAGTGAGCTTTTCATTCCAACAAGGATTTGACTCCAACTTTAAAAAACACAAGTCACTACTTATTCAAATCCTTGTAAATTTTCTAGTATGACTCAAAAATATGGAAATGATAACTTGCATACAGAAAGGTCTGGTAATTACGGAAACTATTTCTCAAGTGTAAGTGTAATAAACTATGTCTTTATTTACAAATGTATTTAACAGGGTAAATTGGATATTAGAATGTCTTTAGAGAAGCCCTTACTAAAGCTTCACATTTCTTACTTTGCATTTGATTTTTCTTAAGCCGCTTGTTGTCTGCATTGTTTCTTGAGCCTCCTGTGGTCGAATTATTTACGACTTAATGTTCATGTAGTTATTCAAAGAAGGTACAACTGTCAAGTTTCTAGAACTAGTTACTTGTAGTTGAGTTGATGAAAAAAAATATTACAGGTTCTGTCTTGACTACATTGTTTATACAATTGAAAGATAGGTAAACAGAAATTAAGTGCAATAGAAATGATGTCAGATATTCAAACTGGAGCTAATAGCAAATGATTAATCAACAATGGAAATAAAAGCACCTTGATGTCGGCTCTTCGCCA
>CAIGRO010266719.1:0-10340 GCA_903798355.1 Fraxinus baroniana
AAAATAATATTTTTCCATTATTATGTAATATTTCCGAATTTTCTTAGGTTTTCGCTATTTAAATGTTGTAAGCCATTTGAGGTAGATTCAGTTTTGAATGAAATAAAATTTTATTGAATTTCTCTTAATTGAAATTCTTTTTGTGTGAATTGTTGTTTTTCCTATAAGTTTCCCCTGCATCAAATAGGGAGCTGACACTTGTCAATTCGGTAAAACATTAGGTACAAATAGAATTTTCCCAAACATAAAATGCCCTAGCATTTAGACAAAATAATAAATGAAAATTATACATAGGTGAAAATTCTACCAGCAAAGTTGTTTTTTAATATAAAATATTTGGTACATTGAACTAGCCAATTATAAAGATAAAATATTGACATATTTTTTATATATTCCCATTTTTTAATAATATTAATCTTTTTCTTTTTATAATCTATATTATTAATATTGTCAATCTTATCCAACTAAACGTGCCCCACTTTAATATGCCCCATTTTAATATGCAGAACTCATTGATTCTTACCCTATTCTACTATCACAAACTCAAAATTCTTGAAAATTATTTATGTTAACTATATGCCTAGCTCGTCCCGTCTTCAGTGCAATCGCAATCCAGCAAAGAATAAAAAGTTCGAACTTTTTTCGATTGTAACAAATCTCACAAACTTCTAAACGAGTGGATCGAAATGAATCAAGGATCATCTCTTTCAACTCACTTGTACCCTAATAATTTTATTTAAATTGTCCAATGTCCATGGGGTCAACCAATCTTGCCCCATAAAGATTCCAAAGTATTATTCTAAATTTGGTATACCTATATTTTAGGATTATCCTATGTGTACCTAATTTCCTATATAATGTTTTCCACAAGTGCGACCCCTTGTCCTATAATTTATTACTTCAATTGTTCGTTTTTCCATTATAATGCAACTCAAAAACCATTGCGTGCAAAGGGAATCAAAGAATTAGTGCCACCACGAGTCCACTCGGCAGTTTCTGTATCCATCCGCTCTGTAACGTGTAAGCAAAATACAAAGTTTGCTTAACCAGCAGCCAACCTCTTCAACATTGCTTGCTATTTTTTTTTTTTTTTTATCATCTCTCTCTCTCTCCAAATTTATTGGCTTTAACTGCAATTTTTTCGTCTTCAGAACTAAGCTAGTTCTAGTTTTACGCCATTCTTTATCATTTTAAAAATCCATTAAGATGAATTGATAATCAGATTGCCCATTGGTTTAGAAACAGGATTTCTTGAAATTGCACCTCTTATCAATGAAAATTATTTTTGCTCTATTCTGTGTAACATTTTTGTTCGGGAAATCAGAATCCATTAGCCGGGTTGATTTTCCAAATGGGTTCATTTTTGGAACTGCTTCTTCGGCTTACCAGGTAATCTAGTGTTGAGTTTTTTTGGTTTTGCTTTCTGTTTTTTAAATGTGTGCATTTTCTGGACAACAGTTTGAAGGTGCTGTAAATGAAGGAAATAAAGGAGACAGCATATGGGATAAATTCACAAGGCAACCAGGTTTGTTCTCTATATGGCATGTTTGGCATACTATTTTAACTTCTTTTTCTTCTTATTGTATACTGTCGAATCCATATTATTAAACAAGCCGTGAAGAACTATTAAATTATACTGAAATGTAGAAGATCACCCTACCAAACATACTTTATCTGTTTGTTAATATGTATGGTTTGTGCTGAATTAGGAAAAATATTGGATTTCAGCAATGCGAATACAGCTGTTGATCAATATCATCGGTTTAAGGTGCACGTTTCTTGACAAGTTCTATCAGATGTATTCTAGGCACTTGATTTTTTACTTTTTATTTTACTGTTAAATGAACAAAATGAATTGTTTTCTATTTTTTCATCTTTTATCTCTGTTTTAGATTAAAATTTAAATAAATGGTTTAACTTTTACATATGGATGTTTAACGTCGAATCAAAGCAGATAGAAGTCTTAAGTTGAAGTGTCACCGTTGCCATTTATAAATTTGTGTAGGCATGATGAGAAATGAATTCAAACTACATGTGAGAGGGCATGTAGATTTTTCTTACAAGAAATGATAATTGTACAGGGGAAATGCACAGATGGTTATAGGGGTGCTGAGATAGCAGCACCTGATTGACTATTTTAACTATATTTTTTTTTTTACCAAAAGAACTGTTGTCATGTGTCATTCTGTAAACCCATGTGTTAATTTTCCATTTCCCTTTACATGTAGCATTGCTCTTTCCTTGCCAACTTTTGTGTATAGACTAGAAGTTACATGTACTGTAAGGAATTTCTGACTTTGTTGATAGCATGTATAGCCAGAATATGTGGTAAAGGATAAGAACATCTACAATCAAGAGATAGGTATAAAGTAATAATCAAGTGCATCACTGCACTACTTAAAATACAAGAATAAGAGAATATCTTTGGTGGCACACAATCATGTAACAAAAAAAAAAATAGAGTCAATTCAAGACTTGCCTTTTCCTAATTGAAATGGATATATGAACTTCAAATGACAGGATGACATAGTCTTGATGAAGGACATGGGCATGGATGCTTACAGATTCTCCATATCATGGTCAAGAATTTTCCCAAGTACGATAACATATCTTTAATCAATTTTCCCACAATTATTTCCTGTCTTACATCAAATCACTTAAACTTCAGTATGTGCTTATTAACAGATGGAACGGGGGAACCAAATCCGGAAGGAATACAATACTACAACAATCTTATAGATGCTTTAACTGAAAAAGGTTTGATAAAGAATGAAATTTATACAGCAGAAGTATCTCGTATTACTGAATATAACACGTTTATTCCTACCAGGAATCGAGCCCTATGCTACTTTGTATCACTGGGATCTTCCGCAGATGCTTGAAGATAGATATGGAGGATTATTAAGCAATCAAGTTATGTAAGTGGTCTTATTCTCTATCTGAGGTCAATGCTGAAGTTTAATGAATGTCTATATTTGTTACAGAAATGATTTTGAAGATTATGCTTTTACCTGTTTCAAAGCGTTTGGGGATAGAGTAAAAAATTGGATTACATTCAATGAGCCTCATGGAATTGCAATCCAAGGTTATAATTATGGGATCCAAGCTCCAGGAAGATGCTCTATTCTTGGACATTTGTTCTGCAAAAAAGGAAAATCGTCCTTTGAGCCTTATATCGTAGCTCATAACATTCTTTTGGCTCATGCTGCTGCTTATCACAGTTACCACTGCAATTTCAAGGTATTTTGTATAAACAAAAAGTATTTCGACCTGTGGCTCTGGTAATTAAACAAACAGAATATGAAAGTGAAAATCCCACTAATTTTTTATCCAGGAAAGTCAACGAGGTCAAGTCGGGATAGCATTAGATACCAAGTGGTATGAGCCAATATCAGATGTCGACGAGGACAAAGATGCTGCGGGAAGAGCAATGGATTTTGGACTTGGATGGTAATTCCTTATTCCTAGCAAGATGTACATTATAAGATAAATCATGGTGAAAATTCAGCAAATAAAATTGTGTGACTGGGATTAAGTGAATCAGGTTTCTTGATCCACTTCTCCTTGGGAATTATCCTCTTTCAATGCAGAAGTTGGTCGCAGAAAGACTTCCAGTGATGACTCCTGAAGTATCCCAAATAATCAAAGGGTCCTTAGATTTTGTTGGGATAAATCATTACACCACACTTTATGCCCGTCATGACAGAACTCGGATCCGCAAAATGATATTACAAGATGCGATGTCTGATTCTGCTGTAATAACCACTTGTAAGATACCAAAAGCCCTGTTTTTTATACTAACAATAAAGATTCACCAAGATTCGTATTAATGTGCGTCATTCTCTGTTATCTATCGCTCTAGCATCAAAACATGGAGTTCCTATTGGAGAAAGAGTATGTCCCAGCCTCTCATTAAGGTCAAAAATTTTAAAACCAAGTTCATATTCCTATATTTTAAAGACTTTCCCTCTCCAGGGTGCATCTAGTTGGTTACACGTAGTCCCATGGGGCATCCGGAAGTTAGCAAATTACATTAAAGATAAGTATGGAAATCCACCAGTAATTATAACCGAAAATGGTAGGTTTTTTCTGCCTCCGAAGCTAACTCAACTACGTACTATTGATAATTCTCATGCTTTGTTTTGTTTTGTGATATCAGGTATGGATGATTCTAATAGGCCTCATATAACAATAGAAAAGGCTTTGCAGGATCACAAGAGGATAAATTATCACAGAGACTATCTATCAAACTTATCTGCAGCTATCAGGTGCAGATCATTGTGCAAATTTGCAAGCCTCAATTAAATTTTACTGCTTTTATCTCTACAAGTTAATTTATGCAAAAGAAGTGAAACTACATTAAATGCAGGCAAGACAAATGCGACATTCGTGGTTATTTCGTCTGGTCCTTGCTTGACAACTGGGAATGGAACTTAGGATATACTGTTCGGTTCGGATTATATTATGTGGATTTCAAGAACAACCTCACAAGGATTCCAAAGGCCTCTGTCAAGTGGTTCAAGAACATGTTAATATCAAAAAGAGAACTGAGCTACAGATTGCTCTAAAATCTTCAGACTACACAGGCCGACATGTACATGCATCATAGAATGATAAATCAGTTCAGAGAATCACTAAGCACAATTGTGAACGGTATATAATCAACACATTGGCTGATTAAGCCTTCTCCTTTTCCATGTACAGTTTCCATGTTACAAAATAAGAGATAAGACAGGCTCATAACACAAAGAAGATGACCCTGAAGGTTATATCTGTTAGGGTTGTACTGTTGAAATACATTTGGTAAATGTATAATATCTATAATTGATAAGTCAATGTTTTTCTCGTTAACATGTTAACTAATTGATTAAGCACATAATTGGGATCTGAAGATTGAAATTGATCGTTCACAGATATGTATATCTGTTAATTGGATTTACTAAAAACATAAACACAAACACAACCCAGATTTTCAAAAGATCGAGAAGAGCAGAAGAAATTTGTTCTTGTAAATTTTCAGATTCTTGAAATGAAAATACAGCCGAATGTCCAATTTTCTTTAACAGTTTTCAGTAAAAGAACGGGTAGAAGAATCGCAAAACCTGTTACCCTTGAATGAATGAATCATTGAAGCTACGCCTACGATGAGAATCAAACCTCAAGAATGAACCCTAAAATCTGAATTCTGAAAAGTGTCTCCAGTATGGTAATATTAACATCTGAATTACCTTCTAAGATCGATTTTCCTTTTCCCTGTTAACTCCCTGTCCTCTTTGTCTCCTCCTACGGGAACTTGTTCAGAAATATTTCCAGGCAAGTAGTGTCTTTCAGTTGTAGATTGGCCAAAGCTGAGTGATCGTATTGGTTGTTGTGAACGATGTTGGACCCGTCTACCAAAGTCTACACTCTGTGGTGAAGGGGGAGTATTAGAGTATGGATCTGCATTGAAAAATGGCTTATCAACTTCAGGAGGATGGTCCTGATGTGGTTGTTCTTGCTCTTCTACTTGTTGATCTTCATGTTGTTGTTCTTTTTCATCTTCTTCTTCTCTTTCTTCATAGTCTTCCTCTGCATCTTGTTCTTCTTTTTCCTCTGTGGAGGATTCTCTTCTCCTTTTGCGGCTCTCTTCTGCTCCTTCCTCTTCCACCGAGTCTGAGGAGGTGGTATTACCATGAATGACCTACTTATCGTTTTCTTCATTTACTTCTTCATCTCTTTGCAGTGTAGCAGGAGTAGTGAAAGGTGGCTCCACTTCTTCTTCTTCTTGCTGATCATCACCATCTCCTTCTTGACTATTCTCTACTTCTTGATGATCATCATCATCTCCTTCTTGATTATTCTCTTCTTCTTGATAATCACCACCATCTTCTTGATTTGTTTCTTTATCATCTACCAAGTGTTCATTCTCAGACTCTTCTTTGGGCGTCTCAATATCTTGCTCTTGCCTTGATTCTGTTTCTGGTTCATCTTCACCTACATTGTGATTATCAATTCTCTGTTCACGGTCAGAATATGGTGAATCAGTGTATAATCGCACCATTTTAAATGTCTGATTATACTTTCTGAAAAGAAATTTCACAGATGTGAGAAACACTATCCTCCAAATGCAGAGAGAAATAGAGAGAGATTTGTAGGGCGTTTTTGTGTATTGATCCACTATTTATAGCTCCAAACTCAAAATTTGAATAACCAAAATAAGGGGAAAAGACGTTCAAGAAAAAGTTAACCTTATTATTTTATTTTATTTTTATTATTTTTATTATTTAATTCATGAGTACCAATATGAACTTAGCCCCTGTTTGATCCACATTATTTTTTTCATTCTCATTTTTCTACCCATTTTCAACTACACATTCTTCAATAAAATAATAATTTCCATCACATCAATAACTTTTCCTTCTTTTTCAACCACATATTCTCCATCACATCAACTAAAAAAATACATTCTTTTGAAAATAATATGCACCAAACGGGGGCTTAATAATTTATTTGCCTTACACTGGAGATTTATTATTTCATCTTTCCTGATCGATAAACGAAGCTAAAACTTGAATTAATAAAAGATGTGATTTATATATACGTGTGGAAGATAAAATATTATAAAAAAGGTTTCTTCTTTGTCTATAAACTCAAGTTTATAGCACGTAACCCTAGCTCCCTCTCCCTCATATATTGGTTAGTGATGGGCACAATTTTTATAGGACTAAACCACTTACGATCTCATGCTTGAGATCATGATAACCTCAAGCACTCTCCCAGTGATATTCCCAATTTTGGTGTCCCGAGGATCACCCCTGACGAGTGAGCTCAAGTTATTCTCCCCTACATGTCCTCGATCATCGGAATTGAGGCTCCTCCAGATAGTGTGCATAACCCCGAGGATGTGATTTGGTCCATTTGAAACTATTAATGTCGTTAATCTAATAGGACTCTACCACTAGAGTTTTATGCATATCCAAACACTATCTCACAACTTCAATCAAACTACAACTCCTAGGCTTGAAAAGACCCCCCAAGCACTTCATAACTCTTTAATCAAATAAGGATGTTCAATTGATTTATCCTACTAAGAGTGTACTACCTACCTCTATAAATAAAAAGTCTTGGATCATTATTCAAGTACGCTTTTACATAATTTTAGTTCATAGCCTTACACATAAATTTTCTCTCAAACATAAGTATCGGAGGGACGACGATGTCACATCTCATTGCCTTTGTTTTAGGTCTTGAACATTATGTTTGTGCTTATTCTTGGTCGTCAAGCTCAGGTATTCACAGGTGCAAATTTTGGGTAGAATCACTATCGCCGTTTGTGGGAAATGCTACAAAAAGCCATGGTCAACACTCGCTCATAAGCTTCTCCAGCAAGCTCATTCGTTCTGATTAGACCCCTAACTAGGAATCAACAAGTTCTTCTAGGAGCAACACCTAAAATACTAATAACCAAAACCAATAAATGTTACTTCGACGACATTCCTAGATCTTCACCACCAACAAGTTGTTTTGTTGACTCAGTTGCTATACCAAAAATTATATAGCCGATGCTCGAACTTATCGTTCCGTTCATAATATTGGTAGCGAGGACTCCTCGGGTCAACCATGGCCACCTTTTACGACTTTGGGTTCTGGGTCTGTCGCTTGACCTCAAACGAGATTTGCAAAATCATTCAAGATGGAACTAGAACAATCAGTGCTTGACATGTTTCACCCCAAAACAGTCCATTCACTCTCAAATTTTTATCAAACATGCCATCGAACAGATTCAAATACTTAAGACATGTCATGAGCGGTCACCCAAAAGACCTATCACTAGCAGGTGCATGAATAACATGTCCCGACCATAAGGGAATGCCATTCCTGGAACCAGAGTCCTCGAGACTATAACATGCTCGAGATTGATTATTTCATGTTAAGTTGAAGATTCGTTGAGTTCAAACCTTGTTAAAATCCCAGTTTAGAGGTCGGGATTAATTATTTTATGTTAAGCTCGAACCAGTCGTCGACCTCAAACTTTGTTAAAACCCTAGCCTTAGAGCTCAGATTTAATTATTTCATGTTAAGCTCGAACCAATCCACAAGCTCAAACCTTGTTAAAATTCAGCCTTAGAGCTAGGGATTAATTATTTTATATTAGACTCTAACTAGTCGTCGAGCTTAGTACTAATTCATAGTTACATGCTCAAGATAAAAACATGCACAGAAGTAACAAAACTAAACGATCGAGCATATCAGTGCTCATTCATTCAAAAACTTAAAAATGAGGAAGTGGTCGGGCAATGTACTTGGCCAAATAAAATATTATTACATCATAATGAGACATATCGAAGGATACATAGCATAGGTGTGGAGGACCTAATATAAATCATCATGCTCAAGAGCCTTAGTGGTCGTCACGTCAACATCCTCATCCTCGCCCTCCAACTCGCCATTTTCCTTGGTAGTAGTGTCTTCCGAATCAGAAAGGTCGAGAAAGCACCATAAGCCTTGTCCTCGCGTAAGTACCTCTAAACTTTGCCCACGCAAGCACCATAAGTCTTACCCCGACTAAGCACCTCTATGTGCTCGAGGGCCTATCAACTCGACTGAGCATGCCTAATTTTTGAACTCAATGTATTTGTACATCTCATTCCAGAAACTTGCACATTACGCACGAGCTCTTGACATGGATGCACGGGGCCTATGATGTGTACAATTTTTATACGACCCGACCACCCACGATCTTATGCTCGAGGTCATGATAACCTCGAGCACTCCCCCCATGATATTCCATATTTTGGTATCCTCGAGGATCACCCCCAACGAGTGAACTTGAGTATTCTCACCTACGTTTCCTCGATCGTCGGGATTGAGGTTCCTCAGGATAGTTTGCATAACCCCAAGGATATAATTCGATCCATTAATGAGGCCACTAATGCGATTAATCTAATATGGATCTACTACTAGAGTTTTATGCTTATTTAAACACTATCTCACAACTTCATTCAAACTACAACTCCTAGACATGGAAAGACCCCCAAGCACTACACAACTATTTAATCAAATAAGGATGTTTAATTGATCCTACTAGGAGTGCATTAATTAATCCTACTATGAGTGTACTACCAAGGTCTTGGATCATTATTCAGGTACGTTTTTATATAATTTTCAGTTCATAGCTTTATACATAAATTATTTCTCTAACTTAAGCATCGGAGGGACGATGAGGTCACGCATCATTACCTTTCTTTCATGTCTTGAAGATTCTGTCTGTGTTCATTCTTAGTCATCAAGCTCACGTATTCACAGGTGCAAATTTTTGGTAGCATTAGTTAGTATTTTTTATACTTAGCCGATGTGGGATTTTACCCTTAATACGTAGTTCATGATATCGAAGTAGGGAAAAACAAAAAAAAAGAGAACCTTAGTTCTTAGGTTCAAGTCTCAGGCCGGGTCACTAATTTATGACAGTTTTACATGCAAGGCTTTCGATAAAAACGTATCTTCGGTGTTTCCAAAAGTATAAGCATGTAGTGTCAACCTCAACATACTGCCAAAAACTCTTTAAAAGTCTAGTGACACACATTTGATTATGCTACATTCTTCATCTTTTTAAGTTAGAAAATTCCAGGCTTTTGTTAGGGCATGACAATTGCTATTGTTTAGTCCATATGAAAAACTAAAAGATTTGAGGAACAAGATTCTCTAATAACGTTGTTGTTTTTAGCTTCATACTTGATTTTCATGTATTGGCCTTCTGACGGCTACTACTTTGGAAGCTTACACTTCCGGTGCCACCAACTTCACGAATAACTTGTTACCAAGCAATGGACGTGACAGACATAACTTCGCGGATAAGGAAACCCCTTATTTAAGCATGTAACTGGGCTCTGCAGTTTAAAATTGATCGTCCATGGAAATGAGACATTCGTGGTTATTCGTTTGATCCTTGCACGGCAACTGGGAACAGAACTTAGGATACAATGTTCGGTTCAGACTATATCATGTGGATTTCAAGAACAACCCAATAAGGATACCAAAGCCCTCTGTCAAGTGGTTCAAGAAAATGTAGCATCAAGAGGAGAACTAAGCTACAAATTGCCCTAAAATCTTCAGACTATATCGACATGTACATGTATCATGGAATGATAAATCAGGAATAGAATCACTGAACACAACTGTGAAGGGTATATAATCAACACATTGGCAGATCAAGCCTTTCCATTTTTCATGTATAGCGTGCTGGTCTGTTTTACTCAATAAGAATGACCTTGCAGGCAATATTGTTGGAAAATTCTAACATTATTGGGGCCACACGTAACATATTAAAATGTGTGGTGCTATTATTTAAAGTTTATTAGTCA
>CAIGRO010266817.1:0-21686 GCA_903798355.1 Fraxinus baroniana
TTTAAAGTTTTTAGGTTCAATTTGGAAAATGAATGCACAGCTACCAAGATGATTTTTGAGAGAGGTTCTAGTAGTGAACCTTTAGATGGATCGCCTATTATTAATGTCTTTGGATGAGATGGAAC
The DNA here is from genome assembly GCA_903798355.1 of Fraxinus baroniana. NCBI lineage: Eukaryota > Viridiplantae > Streptophyta > Magnoliopsida > Lamiales > Oleaceae > Fraxinus > Fraxinus baroniana. The sequence continues at coordinate 126 of CAIGRO010266817.1, forward strand.
AAACTTTCATTCCTTTGGTAGTGGGGGTTCACTTTAAACCTCGATTGATTTTTTCTTCACTTTCTTTAGCATTGGGCTCCTTCATTTTTTCTTTGTTAGGCATTCCCTGTTTTGATCTTGAATGCTCATTTGTTCGAATGGAACTTCCAAGCCTACATCATCATCAATACCTTTCTCGCGACCAAGTGAGTTAGTTTCATCAAATGTGACGTGTATGGATTCTTCAACGACTAGAGTTCTTTTGTTAAAAACTCTAAAAGTTTTGGTAGTCGATGAATATCCCAGAAAAATACCAACATCGGATTTTGAATCGAAATTTCCCAAGTTATCTTTTGTATTTAAGATAAATCATTTGCAACCGAAAACTTTAAAGTAACTAATATTGGGAATTCTATTTTTCCAAAGCTTGTAATGAGTTTTAGTTTTCTTAAGGCTAACTAAAACTCTATTTACAATGTAATGAATGGTATTTACGGCTTTGGCCAAAAAGTATTTTGGTAAACTATTCTTGTTAAGCATGGTTCTAGCAATTTCTTGTAATGTACGATTCTTCCTTTCTACTACACCATTTTGTTGAGGAGTTCTAGGAGCCGAGAAATTATGTTCATATCCATTTTCGTTGCAAAAATTATCAAAGGCAACATTGTTGAATTCTCCACCATCGTCACTTCTAATTGTTGTAATGGTATAACCTTTTTCGTTTTGAACTTTCTTACAAAAATGCTTAAAATCTTTTAGAGCTTCTTCTTTTAAATTCAAAAATATGACCAAAGTAAATCTAGAAAAATCGTCAACAATTACAAAAGCATAATGTTTACCGCCCAAGCTAGCAATCCTAGATGGTCCAAAAAGATCCAAATCCATGTGGAGAAGTTGCAATGATTTTGTAGTTGAAGAGTATACTTTAGGTTTAAAGGAGCTTTTTACTTGTTTACCAAATTAACAAGAATCACAAATTTTATCTTTTTCAAACATCAAGTTTGGCAATCCTTTGACAAAACAATTTTTGAAAATTTTTGATAGAAAGTTCATGCTAACATGGCCTAATCTTCTATGCCATAACCAAGTGTCATCTTTCAAACTCAAAAGACATTTTTCATTATTTTCAAGTTCGATATTTATGATATAAACATCTTTACTATAAATAAGGTATTTGGAGGAATCAAATTTAATATGATAGCTTTTATCACATAATTGATTAATGCTAAGTAAATTATGTTTGAGGTTATCTACCAAAAGTAAATTTTCAACGGAAGGAGAGAGGTGATTACCAATATTTCATATTCCGATGATTTTTCCTTTTGCATTATCTCCAAATTTGACATAGCATCCATCCTTCATTTTGAAATTTGATAGTAAAGTTTTATCTCTGGTCATGTGTTTTGAACATCCGCTATCCAAGAACCATTTGCTCGTCACTTTCTTTGGTACATACAATAACAATTCAACTTTTGATTTTTGGTACTCACACAAGTTTGGGTCATTGGTAGTTAGTTTTAGTAAGTCCTTGAGTCTACTTGTTTTCAAAGTGCAATTTATTTTTGGTTAGACAATTGTATGCAATATGTCCATCCTTGTTGCAAAAGCTACAAGCGGTTTTTGAGGAATTTGTATTTGAAGCTTTGACATGTAAATTTTTGAGGTATTTTTGTTTTTAAAATAGTTTATATCCAATGCCTCCTTTATTAAAAACACAAATTTGATTACCGAGCATTAAATCAAGAATTTTCTTTCCTTGAGTGAATTTATAAATAATTTTTGTCAAGTCTTCTACTTTCTCTTTTAAAGAGCAATTCTATTTGTATAATGAATCATAGTCAATATTTTCTTTTTTTTTTTTTTTCCTAACTTTTCTCCATTTCACTTTTCAATAATTTATGTTTCTTTTTAAGAATAGAATGACTAAGGGCGAATTTTTCAAATTTTTCTAAAATTTCATCTTAAGAGGAAGATAAATCATCATATGAGAGTTTTTTCAATGGAGTTTATCTCATCATCAATTGTCACGAAGCACATGTTGGCGATTTCTTTTTAACTTTCATCTTCTTTGCCATCATCATCATCGTTTTCATCCCATGTTGCTTAGAGTGCCTTCTTCTTGAAGATTTTCTTTTCGTTTGGGCACTCGGTTCTGTTGTGACCAAGTTTGTCACAATCATAGCAAATTATTTTCTTACATCGTTCTTCTCCCTTGTCTCCCTTCTTTTGACATTTTCAATTGTTCCGAAAACCTCTCCATTTTTGACAAGAAAGACCAAGTCATCGAGCTCTTCATCGCTCATGTTAATATTTGTTGTTTCTTTATCAAGTGCATCTTTAAAAGCAATTTGGTGTTTATGAGCCTCATTTGATTCTTCTTTGTTTTTCCTTGTCTTCTCCTTGATTTCGACATTGTTAAGTTCGTAGGTCATCAAAATTCCATAGAGTTCTTCTAAGGGATATGTGTTTACATCCTTGGTATTTTCTATCAACATCTTTAAAGGACTCCATTCTGAAAGTGACCTAAGCATTTTGCTTACAAGTACATCATTAGTAGATTTATGATCAAAGCCTTTTAGACCATTTACAATATCAATAAAACGAGCTATCATATCAACAGTAAATTCATCTTGCTTCATAAAGGAATTTTCAAATTCATTGACCAACATATTTATTTTTTGTTTCTTTAACTTTACTAGTGCCAACGTGAGTGACTTCAAGTGCATGTCAAATATCAAATGCGGTTCAGAAGTACTAATGCGATTGAATTCATTTTTATGTAATGCTTGTATAGTAAATTTTTGGCTTTGGCATTTAAGGATAATTTTGTTTTGTCTTATTCGGCATACTATTCTCTAAGTTCAGGGATATCTTGGTCGGGTTAACCGTCTATCTTAATGGTTTTGGTAGGCTTATAAGGGCCATACTCAACAATCCCAAATGTTATAATCAATAGATTGAATGTAAACCATCATCCTAGCATTCCAATAATTATAGTATGTGCCATCAAAGAAGGGCGGTCGATTTGTGGAACGCCCATCATGATTTTGAGACATTGGGTTAGCTATTACTCAATATTCTAAAATCTTTAAAATGAGTGTTTTGCTCTAATACCAATTGAAAGCTCAAGAATAGCTAACCAAGAGGTGGATGAATTGGTTTCTAAAACTTTTTCGAAATATTAACTTAGAATTAAGCACCTAATAACAAGATAAAGTAATTCAAATGGGAAACACAAATATGAAAGCAATAAGTAAAGATGGATAGAGAGTGCAAACGATATAATTATGGAGGTTCGATCCAATGCAATGATCTACGTCCTCCGTTACCAAGCTCTCCGGCACGAGCAAGGCCAATTTCACTATGTTGATTGACTTGTGGTGCAATCCAACCCTTTACAAAGCTTTCGGTGTCTTACAAATAAGGAGCACTGATTCTTTTACAACATAGAGCTTTCCAGGGACCTCAACATGACCCACAAGTTTAAAGATAATTGAATTTAAAAATTGAAATTTCTCCCTTAATAAATGATATGATCACAAATAAGTACAAAGAGAAAAATAGGATAACACTTTAATAGAAAGCAATGAGTGAAGCTCAAGCTTTAGGTTTTAAAAGAACTTTGATGTGTTGAATGATTTTCAATAATTGATTCGATCAAAAGTTTTTCAAAGCAAAGTGATTTGGTAGTAATGAATAGGATGAGAAGTCCATGCTATTTTGCTCAAATGACTCTCTTGTTGTATTTATGAATGGAAAATGAGTTGGTATTTATAAAAGTGAAAAAACGAACTTTTCTGCCAAATCGGACGACCCATCCAGACGTCTGGTTCAGAACCAGATGACCCAGAAAAATAGTCATTAGAAACTTGTCAGAACGGTAGAAAATCTAGCGAACCAGACGTCCGATTTGCCATTCGGACGTCCGGATGACAAGAACATTCTAGGAGCAAAAATTTGTTTTGTTTGCAGCCAGTAAATATTTTGCATAATATTTTTACTAGATATTTCAAGGTAAGTGCTATTTAATAGTATTCAAGATTAGGTTGAAAATCTTACCTTTGAAAATAATTTTTATACAAAAGTTTTAATGACATGAATTTTTATCGTGCATAAGAAAACTAGATATTTCAAGGTAAGCGATGTTTAATAGTATTTAAGATTAAGTCGAAAATCTTACCATAGAAAAATAATTTTTGTGCAAATGTTTTAATGAAGTGAATTTTTATCGCGCATAAGAAATTCATCACTTGAGCTTTCAATGAGTCAATGCCAAGAATTAAAGTGTTTTACCTTTACAAACGAGCTAAGAAATCTAGTTCCAGCGTCTTCGATTAATTTGGCATGAGTGCTCGATTTGTTGCTTGATTTTGAAATGACACAAAGTTTGTCTTCATGAGTGCTCGATCGATTTCCATATTGAGCTCCTTGATCGACAACTTTTTTGTCCAATAGTTTGTCTCCAATTTGATTTAAGTCGACAACATGTAACATTTTGAAGATTCGAACTAGAGATAAACATAGTTTGTTTGTTATAGTCAAAACATACTATTTGACCATAGGTCAACATTGAGCATCGAATGTAGGTAAAAATCCGAATCCCTGATTCTTGATATAATATACGCATGAACATCTAGACGATCTTGTTTATTGAATCAAAGAAATTTTTTATTTTTTGACAATTACGCTTTCGCATTCCAACAACTGGTATCAGAGCGGTCTAAAACGTTCACATGTGTGTTATTTCTGAATTTTGATTGCATGTTCTAGTTGAGCGATGTCTAGGAATATTTTATTATGTGATGATTGAATTATTAATTATGTGATGACTGTCTGCATGGTAGATGGCGTTGCCATGTGCTAGAAAATCATTGGCCCAGGTCCTTTTTATAGAGCCAGTTCGCATCTGAATGGTCTATTTTCAATGTTCAATTTTTATTGGTACGATGGTGAAGTCCTATTGCTATTTGGCATGCTATTGTTGGATCCTGGGAGATTTTTTGGGCTAGAGATTTAGATTAAATATTGAAATCGGGTCCAATTAGTTTTTATTTAATTATTGATTCATTTTAAGGCCACAAATAATTGTTAATTTATTGCTCATGAATACTTTAAATGATTATTTGAAATATTATGGTTCTAGATATCATGACATATAAATTTGTTTGTGACATCGCTTGTGATACTTTGAATAGGGTGCATATCATTGAACGCCGATTTTTCCTTGATTAATTTAATTTAGATTAAATTTTTTTGGATAGAAAATTTGTAATAATTGAACCGTATGTTAATATGATTAATGTGAACGGATGGTAATTAAAATCCATTACTTTAAAAATATTGAGTGGGAGATGGTCTTTATTTACATAAAAATCTATGGTCTCCTTTGGTCAATCCATAAGCAAAGTAACATGTTTGCCTCATGCCGGTATTGCAACGGACTCCCTATAGGACGACCACGTTGTTCAAGTTGCTTGATTGGATTTCTTTATGATAAAATCATCTAGATAGAATATAATTTGTGATCATCCTATAGATGGCAAAATTATTTTCAAGTATTTAGAGATTGAGACAAAGGTTATACACTAAAATTGGAATTATCTACAAATCTCATATAGAGGCTATTGTTTATAATTTTGATGACCAAATAAAATGATACTAGACTTAGTATAGATATTTGTTGTCAGATATAATTTGTCTAGTGGAAGGGTCTTAGCTTGATCAGTGGACACAGTGACATTTCCTATAGAGAGGCATGTTGGATCATAATGTTGTTATTCTAAAACAAAACCAACTTGTCGAGGATAATTAAGTGGATGGAAACGTAATTTGATGTTTGTACTTATTGTCAAAAAACTTGATTTTGTGCTCGAAGAGGAATATCCTGAAAAACCTACTGAGACAACAGGCAAAGCCAAGAGGGATGTATATGATAAGTGGATCGTGGCTGACAAGAGGCTCGTTGTTACATTTTGGCATCAATGTCAAATGTGTTACAACAAAAGCTTGAAAGTCAGGAGACCTCTTATGACATACTAGAAAGCCGAAGGGTGTGTTTGGACATCAAAGTAGGAGGGCTCATTTTGAGGCCATTCTACCTTGTAGAACATCCGCATGAAACTCGGAACACCTGTGAAGGATCATATGTTGACTATGATTACAAGCTTCAACGTAGTGGAGAATCTGGGTACAACTATTGATTAGGAAACTTAAGTTGATATGGTATTGAATTCTTTATCCGATATGTTTTAATAGTTTACTGTGGGCTATCACTTGTACAAAATGGATATGCCATTAACTGAGTTGATGAATGAGTTGCAAAACTTGGAAAGTGGTCTTAAAGGTAAGAATGGCCACACTCACATCGCAATTGCTAGCTCATCTAGTTCCAAGATAAAAGGTGGAGTTGGAAAGAAAAAGGAAGAGATCTAACCAGAAGCCAGGCAGTAACAAAAAGCTCAAATCAAATAAAACGTCGAAAGGCAAGTGTTTTCATTGTGGTCGCAAAGGACACTGGAAGAAAGACTGCCATGATGCACTACCTAAAAAGTAGGGTGCTGGTGAGTTTTTTATTGCTGAGTTATGTTTGGTGGTTGATTCTACGAATTCTTGGGTTGTAGACTTTGGAACCACTAATCATATATGCAAGTCTATGCAGGTGCTTCAGGAGAGTAGAAGACTCGGTGAGGCCAGTTTAAAATTACCATCAGCACAAGAGCTATAATTTCAGCAAGAGCAGTAGGAGTAGTTTACTTTTATTTCAGTAGTGGTAGGTGTTTAATTCTTAGAGACTGTTATTATGTTGCACAAATGAAGTGGAATTTGATTTATGTTTCTTGTTTAATAGGACAAGGTTATTCTATAAATTCTCCACATAATGTGCTTTATATTTTGAAGAATAAAGCTCATATTTGTGCTAGATATTTGAATAATAGTCTTTACATTTTAAATTGTGCCACAAATCAAATAAATGTTACTTCTACAAAACATAAACAAATACCTTACCATACTAGTGATACATATCTATGGCATCTTAGACTTGGACATATTAGCCTTAATAGGATACAAAGATTGGCTAGAGATGGTCCACTTCAAACACTTAAGATCGAACCATTGCCAGTTTGTGATTCTTGTTTGGAAGGTAAAATAACCAAAAGATCATTTCTAGCAAAAGGATATAGAGCCAAAGAAGTATTAAAACTAATTCATTCTGATGTGTGTAGACCCATGAATACACCTGTGAGAGGGGACCATGAGTTTTTTTTATCACTTTTACAGATGATAGATTCAGATACATCTATCTAATGGTTCTAAAATCAGATGGTTTTGAAAAATTCAAAAAATATCAGATTGAGTTCGAGAAATATTTGGGCAAGAGTATTAAGACACTTCGATCAGATCGAGGTAGCGAATATCTCTCGAGAGAATTCACAGACTACTTAACAGAAAATGGCATTGTTTCTCAACTGAGTGCGCCGGTACTCTCCAATAGAATGGCATTATAGAAAGAAGAAATAGGACATTGTTAGACATGGTTAGGTCAATGGTGAGTTTTACAACTTTACCTATCTCATTTTGGGGATATGCACTGAAAACAGCAGCATATGTTTTTAACTTAGTTCTTTCTAAGTCTGTTCCCAATACTCCCTTTTGAATTGTAAGATGGGCACAAGTCTAGCTTACGTCACATTCGAATTTGGGGATGTCTGGCTCATGTGTTGAAAGGAAAGGCAGAAAAGTTAGAGTCTAGATCAGAGATATGCCTATTTGTGGGATAAACTAAAGGCACTAGAGGATATTATTTTTATAATCTTCTAGATATGAATGTCTTTGTTAGCACAAATGCAACCTTCTTAGATGATAAGTATATTATGAATGTCAGTCCAAGAGTAAGGTCATGTTGGAAGAAATGAGTGGGAGCAATTGTATCTCATCGATTCCTAAAACGCAACCTCATGACAGACAACCTTTGGTATCAGAAATACCTAAATAGTGTGATTTGTGCGGAAAAGATGAGTCCTCATCTAATCCCATAGATCAAATAAACATTGAAGGTATTGAGAAGGTATGGCATCACTTAGTGGTGGTACCAACATTGATACAAACGTTACAATCCCAAAATGATGCCACAATTCAGGATCCATCGTCCTTTTAAAAAATTCAGAGGGTCATTAGACCACGTTCTCGTTACTTGTTAGTCAGAGAGTCAAATCAGACAATTTCCACAAAACAATTTGATGATCTGACTTTCATATAAGGAGGCTATGAATGAAGTGGATGCAGATTTATGGCAACAAGCTATGAATATTGAAATGGAATCTATGTAATCCAATCAGGTCTGGGAACTTATAGATGCGCTAGAAGGGATAAAACCCATTGGGTGCAAGTGGGTCTATAAAAGAAAGAGAGTAGAAAACGGAAAAGTGGAAACTTTCAAAATAAGGCTAGTGGCTAAGGGTTTTGCTCAACGAGAAGGCATCGGTTACGAGGAGACCTTCTCGCCTGTGGCTATGCTTAAGTCTATCCGAATTCTCTTATCCATTGCAGCTCATTTTTATTATGAAGTGTGGCAATAGATGTCAAGACGGCTAAATGAGAATCTTAAGGAATGTATCTATATGATACAACCAGATGGATTCATAGAACGTGGTCATGAAATCAAAGTCTGTAAGCTTCAACGGTCTATTTATAGGTTGAAGCAGGCACCAAGATCTTGGAACAAAAGATTCAACGAAGTGATTAAGACATGGTTTTGATTAAAACTTTGACGAACCCTGTGACTATAAGAAAATACAGGATAAAATTGTAATTTTTTTAGATATTCTACTCATTGAAAATGATGTAGGAGGTTATCATCTACAAAAGCGTGGTTGGCCCAACAGTTTATATGAAGGACTTAGGTGAAGCTAGCTATGTTCTAGGCATTCAGATCTTAAGAGATCGAAAGAACAGGCAAATAGCTTTATCTCAAGCTTCATATGCTGATAAAATAATTATCAAATTTGCCATGCAAGATTTCAAGAAGGGTCCAACTCTTTAAGGATCAGTCCCATAATACTCATGAAGAGATGGAGCACATGAGTAGGATACCTTATGCATTGGCAGTTGGTAGTCTCATGTATGCTATGATGTATACTAGACCTGACATTTGTTATGTTGTTGGTATGGTGAGTCATATCAATCTAATCTAGGATCGGAACATTGGGTGGCTGTAAAGCATATCCTTAAGTGGAGGACAAGGAATTATATGTTAGTTTACTCATCACCAGATCTTGTTCCAGTGGATTATACAGATTCAGACTTCCAGGCTGATAAAGACTCTCGCAAGTCTACACCAGGATCATTGTTTATACTTGGTGGTAGGGCCATTATTTGGAGAAGTATCAAACAATCATGTATTACTAATTCCACCATGGAGGCTAAATATGTGGCAGCTTGTGAAGCTGCTAAAGAAGCTGTGGCTCAAAACATCGAGATGGTGCCTGTAGTGACCAAAAACAAATCTTATGTCATTTTCAAATAAAGTTTTCTTGTAGAACTCGAAAATAATCTGATTCTACTATTAAGTCGCTACGACTTTTCCTAAGAATTCAAGTTAAAGATTGGGTCACGATAGTAAAGTTTCGCGCACTTGTTCATAGAATTTTTGTAAGGTAGAAAATTGCTAGTAAATGAAAATTCTTTTATTATTTTATTTTGGCGACACTCGTTATTTTAATTGTTGCATACATGCTTAGTGCCTAAATCTTAATAATCAATTAAACAGACTATATTGTACCAAAGGAGCCCAAATTCATCCCATTTGTTTCTCCACTAAAGGCGCTCCATTTAATTGTAACACCTACTAACTAGTGCCATGATCTTAACACTTGATTCACAATTTTAATTTCCTTTTTGGTCCACTGTAGAAACTGTGACTGTTCATTCCATTTGGAGATACATTTTGTTTAGTCTTATCCTTATGCTACCCACTAAGTGCACTCTTCAACTCCCCCACTCTCCAATTTACAAATTGTAGCTTCCCATTTATGTTAAGAATTGTAACTTCCAATTTATGTTAACTGTTGAAATCGTGGCTATTAATTTCTTTTGAAAACAAAATCCTTCCACTACCATTTCGATTACTGCCATCATGTTCCCCATTTGTTATTAATTGAAAATATTACCTCCACTTAAGATTTCATATCCCACTTCCACTTTTGACTCCTATTTTTTGGTTACTGCCGGATCAATTTTCTATTGCACTTTGTTACAAATTCAGCACAAAGGATAATCAAACTCTCAATATTGTTACTTGTTTTCTAATTGCATTAACATGTTATTGTGTTGCTCATGATGGAAGCACCCTTTGGTTCAAATAAGAGATAAATAGATTATGAAAGGGGTTATTTAAACCCGAGATTAAGAAACGAGTTATCAAAACCCGAGAGTAAGCAGACTGATTGATCACTGGTTCGCTAGAAATTGACGGTGACACAAATAACCAAGGATTTCAATTCTAGAAAATATATTTTTTTATCTATTTACTTAAGTGTTTCCTACAGAGTATTACTTGTAATACTCATTCCTACTAAATTTATAGGTTAGTTGATGGCATTGTAGCAAGTGCTCGGCGATTTGACGTACTCTTTGAATTCTAATAATATTTTCAATCATGTAAACCTCTTGTGAACACGTTGATGTCGTATTTAAAATGTTAACTTTTCTATTTTGTCTAGCCTTATATACATTTCAGGTCAATTACTAGATAGAAATGTTGGATTGGCTATGCACGAAGTTTAAATATTGCTGAAATGAATTTTCAGATTTTGTCCTCCTATTTAAAAATGACATAAGTTGGGCTATAGTGCATGTTTTAGAATGAAATCAATGGAATTTGAAATTTTTAAGAGTCTTCTAATTGTGGTTTTTGGAAGTACCTTAAAATAATATCTAAGGAAAAAGTTATGCCCATTTTAGTAAACTGCTTTGGGTCTGTTTTGGATTCTCTGTGCAACATAGTCAAGCTATACTTTTTTAAATATTATCGTCGAGACCCCAAATTTTTATATGTTGTACATGTGTGAGTGTTTCAGTCCCTGTTAAAATTTCATAAGTTTTCGTTGACGTTTGTTAGGTCAAACAATTTTTATCTTTCCGCTACTGCGCAATTGGTATTGCTGATTTTCTTTTGAATGTTTTCCAAAATCAAGTTTCACCATAATTGTCTAAGTCTATATGGAGAATTATCCCCCATTAAACTCTTTAAATAAATTTCGAACTCCAAAGTCTTCCTTATTTACAATATATTTTGGTTAGCATTAAAAAGGTCAAACTAAGAAGAAAATGATTTTCGTAATGCTTTAAGTTCCGAGAATTTGGGGCGTTACAGTGCCTACATCTGTACAGCCCTTAACACTGTACTGAGATAACAATGGGACGGTGACAAATACTAAAGAACTAAGGAGTTATCAGAGAGGTAAACATATCGAACAGAAGTATCATTTCTTGAGGGAGATAGTAGAGGAGATGTGATTGTTAGTAAAATTGCCACTGGGGATAACCTCGCAGATCCATTAACCAAAAGCCTATTGGCTAAGGTTTTCAATAGACATTTGCAAGGCATGGGATTAAAAGACATGGCACATATACTCTAGGGCAAGTGAGATATTTGTTGGGTTGTGTGCCCATATAGTATAGTTTTGCTGATGTAAAAATAACAATATTTTTATATTAAATAAAAAATTATTTCATTTATTGTATTTATTTAATTATTGAGCATGTGAATTAAAGTACACATGATCATTAGTGATAATATAAGTTGGATACTTGCGTTGAGAAGTACAATGTAACACAACTTATATTTTGATCATAAATAATTTGTTCACTACCTATGTATAAAGGTTGGCACCTTGTACCGAAAGGTTGTAGTGTTGTCTGATTCATTATTCGGGTTTGTGATTTGTCCTTATCACATAAGTAGTTAAAGANACACTTGGAGTGTATTGAACGGACCACTGTTGAGTTTATTTCTATAGCATGATCATGCGAGCATTAAATTCAACTTGACCGTTGTGTATTTCATCTAAATCCCTTGACAAAATTATATATATTTTTTTTTTTTTGTGATTTTAATGGTTTTTTGATTCATCATTGGGTGAGATCAATTTGATTGGTCAAATATTTCGATGAGTTGGGAACTTGAGAATGAGTGACATAGAGAACATGAATTCCTGTCTGGAATCGTCACCCTAAAAATGGGTAGAGTGACTACTTAAGTATTTTTTGTTGAACGGCTAAAATCTGAGTTCAATATTTAGTGATGGCTAAATTTCAACATCGGTGATTTGTTCACAAGAGGCAACTTCTTTTACCATGAAAAGTCACTGAGAATAATTAGAGGGGCAAAATGGTCATATATGCTTGTACCTAATTATCGAATCTCGGATGGAGATAAAATATATATACGATAGGTCAGAGGAAAGTATTACAGATTTATTGACTTCTGTGATCTTATATATTCCAAGAATTCAATCTTTTGCCTTTAGTGAAAAAAACAAAAACTAATAATGAGATTTGGGTGGTCTAGGTTGACTAGGCATGATCTAATTATTGGAGTTTGGAAAATATAGGTCTGATTAGGTCCATGTGGTATCTCTATAAAGTAATTGAGTTTAATTACGCTAATTATAATAGTTTTGGACTTCATTGTAATTACTATAAAAATTGTACACTTACTTATAATCGTAATTGAAGTTCTATGACTACACATGCAATTAAATGTAAACTCATTGGATTGGGACTTTAATTAAAACTCCTACTTGGATTTTAATTAAAACTTATATTTGATATTTGAATTATTATTCTACATGGATTGGGACATCATTTATCTCTATAAATAGAGATTAGATGGACATAAAAATCCTACGACAGTTATAATACATAATTGCAGAGCGTTCAAATTGGAGAGAGAAAAAAATGAGAAAAATAATATTTTCTTATTGTCCAATGCAAGAATTAATTTCTTGATTAAATTAAAAGAAGGTGCCCACCCACTGGTGTAGTATTGACTTTGGAGAATACCAGAGAAGCCTGGGAGGTTTGAAGTATCAAATTCTTGCAATTAAAAGATTGGAAGCTCGTGACCCAAAAGGATGAAAGTTCGTGATTCAGATCCCGTTCTAGAATTGATCATCGAATTTAGGTAAAAATTCAAATCCCTAATTCTTGATATAATATACACGTGAACATCTAGACGATTTTGTTTATTGAAGTAAAGAAGATTTTAATTTCTAGATAATTCCACTTCCACATTCCAACACAATCAACTTTGGACATAAACACTTTTAATAAATAATTGATGCATATTTTTTGTAAGATCTATTATTTAATTGAATTAATACTGTAATAAATTAAATAATAGAATCTGTAGATTCAAGTCTTGGTAATTTGTTGGTCACATGGAATTGTAATTGTGAAATACAAATTATATATGATCAAATCTTAAATCGTCTGTGTTTGTATGTAATAACGAGGTATGGATATCGTTATTAGGGATAGACCATCACGTGTGACATTTATTACTTGTGAAGTAAGTAGCTGATCTCACAAGTTAAATTGTGATGACACTTAAATGAACACGGGAATATTTTATTATAGAACAAAATATTAGAGACTCGCTTAGGAGATTTCACATGGATAACTATCTGAGTTTCAATAGTTAATCTCTAACGTTCGGTAGTAAAATTGGTCATTTGACTTGAGGTCATCATATTATCTTACATGAGGACGTCATACTTTGATGATGTTTGATATTGCTCTGCCAATGGTCGCTAATATGACATCATTCGAGTATTTCAAGAATCATATGAAGGTTGTAAATGATTAATAAATGATTCGTCACTCTTAGATTGTAAGATATTATGATAAACATTTCATTTAGTTAAGTTAATAACGAAATTTTGGTCAATGTGTACTCATAAATTGAAAAAGATTTTTCAACTTACATTGACTTAATAGTAGGATGAAAGATATGATCGATAATTGAGATTGATACATATCCATATCTCGTAATTGATCGGATCATATTGACGAAAGGTAATATTAAAGTGCTATTTGCTTGTTTAAACTAAAACAGTATGGTGCACTGTAAAAAGCAGTGTACATAACAGGAATATTTACCGATCTACACAATCTGGAACGACGAATGTGAATTGGTGATAAATTAAAAAGGGGTATTTTGATTTATCGATTTTGATTAGATCAAAATAATAATTCACGTCATAAGGTATCGCGATCGGGAACATGGTAGGTCACACACAAAAGAATAACCAGAAGAACGAGATTCATCAATTAATTAATTAATTAATTGGGTTGCTTGTTAACATGCTCGAAATAATTAATTCATGGACCAAATTTAATTAATAGGATTAATTAAATATTGGACTGCATTAAGTTTAAGAGATGGGTCAAGTCCACTTGGACTTATATTAATAAGCCATTAGGATTTCAGAAAAATAGAACAAATCATTATTATTATTTTTGCTAGCACAAGAAAACGAGAAATCATAGTTCTCTCATCATTGTATCCTGGGTGAATTTTCATTTGAAGATGGACAATTGGACAGCTGTAGATTGAAGAATGTGATTTTTCATATTTCAAGATCTGCAAATGAGTTTGCAGAATATATAAAAGGTACAATTTCTATCATGGTTTCTTTCTAAACAGAAAGAAGATTCTTGGTAGGAATTAAAATTTGTTTTATTTTTCGTTGTACATATTAAATAAATTACATCCATCGACGTGGTAGAAAAAACTAGAATGCTTGCTATATTATTTATTCCACCGCCATATGAATTGTGTAGAAGAAGGAAACGACATACATTCCTATAAATATGGATTAGCACTTGTGTTTTGTAGTGTAGAGAGAAATGCTAGAGTACGAGTGAGAATTAAGAGAAAGTGAAGAGAATCCAGTACTAGATGTGGAGTGGCCGTGAACATGTGGAAAGTATATTTGGTGTGTAATTAAAGTTTTGTTTATTTTTTCAGTAAAATAATATTTTTCTTCAGTATTCAGCATTCTAAGCCAACGGAATATCAGAATCAAGTGTTTTTCAGTCATCCTCAATACATTGATGCACCCCTTTCCACGGCTGATATGTCAATAAAGTTCAGCATTCACATATTGCCGGTTGATTTAGATTATGACTACATTGATGAAAAGAACGATTTTTAGAGTTTTGAACATTTTTATTTCAAACTTCAAGAATAAAATGTAGTTACCTTTTAATTCAATTTTGAATTTGGATTCTCTGAATGAAACCTTGAATTCTGAGTTGATAAGCAGTGTTTTTAGCCATCCATATCGGATGTAATGTGTTTGTGCTTGTACCATTTCAAAATATAATGATAATTATGGGGATTGGTTGTTGTGATGTTTAATCGATGTGAGTGATGGCTAAAAAAATGTAAATGAACATATTGTTGGAAAGAACACATTTAGGGTGTGTTTGTCACTCATTAAAATTTCAAGAATAATGTAAGGAATAATATTTTTTGGAGAATGTGTGGTTGAAATTTAAAGTAACTTTATTGGTTTGTGTGTAGAATATTTTATTGGGTGAATGGATGGTGGAGATTGTTTATTGTGGCAAACAATGTTTGAGGTGAATATATGGATGAGATTGTTTGAATTTTTGAAAATGGTTGACAAACATGGGCTTATATTAAACTAAAGTATGGGTTATTTTCACGAATGAAGTATCGGTTTTGATGTTCATTTTGGTTGTATTCAAAATGGCAATAATGATAACCAAATGTAAAACCATATTATTACTACACGGTATAAGAAAATTGAGAAAAATGCATCATATAAACGTCTCAAGGTTGGATTTCGTGTCACACGACAAGACATTACATTGACAAGGTTGTACAAAAATCCAAAAAATAAACCCTGTGGTATTAGTATATAAGAATTAATCAAAAACGTGACAAATATATAATTATGAATAAACACCTGGTTCAAAGTAATATAGAAATGAAGCAAGAGGATAAAAGGCATGAAACTGTCATAACATGCCTGTGAACATAGCAAAAGCACCTAAATAAAAACTAAAATTCATATAAATAACCTAACATCGTCCAGCTATTCCTAGAGCTCTATTCAATCACAATACCCTTCAAGTTCTTGTCACGTCTGATGCTGCACATTACAAGGTCAAAATCCATATTGTAGGCTTCAATCAACTTCCCACAACTATATTTGAATAGTTGATGAGCCAAGTAGGGCTATAAATAGATCAGATATAGATCGAATCTTTCTATATTCAATTCGATCTTATAAGAATAATTATTCGATTTGATAATCAAACGAATATTTGATTGTTAAATTCAAATCCGTTTTGCTATGTAATCGAATATTCGATCCGATAATTGGATCCAAAATTAAAGAAATTAGGGAAAAAAAATAATGTTGGAATCAATTATTTATTTATTGTTTTCCAATTATTTAACGAGTTTAATAATTATAAAATTTTCAATTTTTTTTTTGTGTTTTGAATTTGATGATTTTTTACTCTAAATTTATTTATTTTAGTCACAAATAAAATGGCATAAAAATATTTTATCGGCTCAATTATTTATAACAAATCGGATCTGAATGACCTATATTCATATTTGATCCATTTAGTTAACAGATTATCGGACTAAGATCTTGAATTCATTTTTCATTAATTTCATCGAATTCGGATCAAAACTCAATCTATTGACAGCCCTAGGGCCAAATTATGTACTCAACAAACTTTATGACACATAATCCGCAATCATGGCAGAATAAAATAAAACATTTTTAGGAGTCTGGAAAATTCCGTAGCTACATTATGAAAGAACTTTTTATTCTCGTGCCGAATATTTTAAGCATTCATAAAGTGTGCATATTTTATTAAATCCAGTTTTGCACAATTGAACTAATAATCCTGTTTCTGGAAAACGTGGCTTAGTTAAAATAAAAATTGCTCAGCCCAACTTATTTTAAAAATGAATGAAAAGTTATGTACACTAACATTAACCAAACTCAATGCATCATGATCTCCCAACGAACAGGGAGTTAATGTTTGAATATATATTAAATAATAGGTGCCTCGTATAATTTTCACTTTATATATTGAGTTCTTGGGCCATAAACTCATCAATTTTGGTACTTGAAATTACTTCTTTTAGAAATGCAACAATCTCATCATAAAGATCTATTACTTGTCTTCAACGAATATAAATTAATCTAAACCAAATAATTGAATAAGTAATTGAGGAGTTGCCCATTTGATGCCATAAATTATATTATTAGTGTGTGGCGTAACGTGAAATTCTGAAAGAGATTTGGTACACATTATTTTCAAAAGAATGTATTTTTTTGGTTGATGTGATGGGAAATATGTGGTTGAAAAAGAAGGAAAAATTATTGATGTGATGAAAAATATTATTTTATTGGAGAATGTAATTTGATGCCATAAATTATATTATTAGTGTGTGGCGTAACGTGAAATTCTGAAAGAGATTTGGTACACATTATTTTCAAAAGAATGTATTTTTTTGGTTGATGTGATGAGAAATATGTGGTTGAAAAAGAATGAAAAATTACTGATATGATGTAAAATATTATTTTATTGAAGAATGTGTGGTTAAAAATGAGTAGAAGAATGAAAATAAGAAAAATAATGTGTACCAAACAAGGGCAAATTGTGATTAAATGTCAAAGAACCAATTATCACACAACTTGTTGAACCCATAAAACGCAACGCCAAGTGGATAACAGATGTTGGGCCTACTCACGCCAACTCAAGCAAAATTTTCTTATTAATTCAAAAAATAAACTATAATTTTTAACAACATATTCTTCAAAACATTACTATTAAAAATTCATTCTTTCTAAAAAAATTCTGTCAAATAGGGACAACACATATCAATTCCAACCAATCACTTCAATGAAGTCAAATATTGTTTGTCCAACAAAAGAAGAGTAAATTTATGTACCAAAATGAATTATTTATTTGAGGATTACTTTGAACGTTGCATCAACTCAAAATGTAACGAGCACTAGATTTTAGTATTCGTGGTCTTGCTTTTGATTCGAAGATGTTATCTTGACAAAATTTCTTAAAACCCACAATGGATTAATCCAAACAAGTTGGATTATGAAATATTTGCAAATTAATTCAATTAGGTGACATTGTTAATGCGCCTTTAAAAATGCAAATAATGAATCCCACAATTCCCATTGTAAATGAATGCAATATCTTGCGCATGGCTCAAGTCGTACGATATGAGAAGAAGATTGGCAAAGAAGGGTCTTTCAATATTAGCATGGTTGTAGCGACATTTTCAATGTTTTAACATTTACGTTCACCTTGCGTAGTCATTCCGTTAAAAATAGATTACGATCTACAAAGAAAGAAAATAAGTGATCAACGAAATCGCCCATCTTTCACACTTCAATCTAAGCTAACAGCTAAATTTCACTCTAAGTTTTAAATTACATTAATCCCTCATCGATCATATTTTAAATAGATGAAAGTTATTTAATTAATAGTTATACTGTAATAAATCTTCCACGACATGCCAATTTACCTAAAGACATTGTCATAAATTCTAGTTTAATTAATTTTCCTGTTTAGCATATTGCATAACGATTTTGTGGAAGATAGATCAATTATGATATGGCGACAAATGGAGCAATTTTCGTTAGTTTAGAGGATGATAGGTGACAAATATGGCAAAAGGAATTCAATTGTAGTTAAAAATCAGATTTTTAGTAAGTTTTGATAGAAATTAATAAAATATATGATAAAAATGATAAGTGTTGATTTTGATCTAAATTTTAATATATACCGAACCAAGGTTAAACTAGAAGTATTCGTAGGTTTTGAAAGCTCTTATATGTTAAGGGATAAAATCTCACATCGAATAGAAATTAAATTATAAATCAATTTACGAGAGTTTAGGCTACTCTGTTTAATAAGGTTGACATTTTACTTATTTATTTTGTGGAGGATTCATCATCAATTCTCACTTCTCGAAAATCTATATAATTGGATAGTTATTTACTTATCTATTTTGTGCAAAAATTATGTTCAACTCTAGAGAAAAATAACAATAATAATCTCATTTGAAACTTTAGATCGTTTGAAGGTTAAGAACTAACAAGTCCGGTGTGAATATTATTTGTTTATAACTCTTTCCCTCCAATTATAAGCTGAGGCCGAGCTCTGCTTTTCATAAGTGAGTCGCTCGAAATTCGACTCGGCTCAAAAATAATTAAAGGTAGAATGATCTCCCTGTAATGATTGAACTACCCTTGTGCTTTGACTATAATCAGACACGTGGATACTGTGATTTAACGTCCTAACCGTCGGTGGGCCCCATTCACAAAGTGGTGGCAGCATCGTGATTAAATAAAAATCACAGTGGACATAAAAAGTTGAACATTTTACAAAAAGACAAATCGGTCCCTATTGCAAATGCCAACTTTTTGCAACCTTATATTTCCACGAAACACTAGAGTTTCAGTACATAAAGACTCGAGTTCTTCTTCTCTACCTCGGTTCGTCCGCCTCCTTCAAACTGGTGGTTGAGTGGTGGTGCTGATCTACATTCCACTTATATTATGGATGGTCGCCGCCATTTAGCACATTTCCTGGTGCCTGTCATGCTAGCGTTGTTTCATGGCTTGGAGGCCGTCGGTGGGTCACTCCGGGAAGTTGCTGACCTGAATTGGTATCCCGCCACCGCCACTTGGTACGGAAGCCCCGAAGGCGACGGCAGTGACGGTATAATTTGCCCCGACCACGCTCCGTATATACTTTTGTTCATTACATTTTTAATAATTTTTGTTTTTTTGGTGAAGGTGGGGCGTGTGGGTACGGGTCATTGGTGGATGTGAAGCCATTCAGGGCTCGAGTCGGGGCAGTGAGCACAGTGTTATTTAAGAACGGGGAAGGGTGTGGGGCGTGCTTTAAAGTGAGGTGCTTGGACAAGTCAATATGCTCTCGAAGGGCCGTGACCGTCATTGTAACGGACGTGTGCCCCTGTGGTTACAGCTCCAGTGGCCACGCCCACTTCGACCTTAGCGGTGCCGCCTTCGGACGAATGGCTATCGCCGGTGCTGGTGAAGGGTTGCGCAACCGTGGCAAAATTTCCTTAATCTACCGACGGTAAGTTGTACTAGACTACATTAAGTGACTTTAACGGTCTTGTTCTCTTCTGTTTGAGATTTTAACGTGGTCAAAATCTAACGACATCTCAACTGACAATTGAGCTCAGATATTATAAATTTTTGAGACAATATTCTGTGGCCATGCATTAGGAGACAAATGTTAGTTCCCTAGCCTCATTTTCCTAAAATAGTTTATTCAATAAAATAATATTATATACATATCTAAAACTTTTCCTTAATTTTTAACCATTCATTCTAAATAAACTACTATTTCAAAATATATTATTTCTCCCAATATGGGACTCAAACAAGGCCTAGATTTAAAATGAACATTTTTTTTTTCAATTATAAAGAAAAAACAATTAATTTAGGTACAAATTTTAGTAATTTTGTTGTAAATTTGCAGGACACCATGTAAGTATCCTGGGAAAAACATTGCCTTTCGTGTCAATGAAGGATCAAGTGATTATTGGCTTTCACTTTTAGTCGAATTTGAAGATGGAGATGGTGACATTGGGTCGATGCATATAAGACAGGTAAACACATCTTGTCGTAGTTCAACGTGCTTAACATTTATTCCAATATGTAATGTTACAAAACAAGCCAATACCAGAATTACTCTGATACCACTTGTTAGGATTGATACCACCTGTAACACCAATTAATGGATTGAGATATTAAAGTTATATGACAAAATAATAAAGTATGTGATCAAAACCAAAAGAATAAAAAAAAACAAGAATATGGTAGAGAAATTAGAATATTTTATTGCATTAAGAATAATGAAGAAGAGAGAAAAATATAAGAATAATCATATAAGCTAGTAATCATAAATCTCACACTATAAATTGTATAGAAGAGCCTAGTATTTATAGGAAACATGTAAGGGAAGTCTAAGACCTCTTGATAGGATGCTAAAAACTGAGTCCAAAGCGAAATATGACAAAAAAAACACGAAAAACACACATTCGGACCGAAAAACTTGTTGCGGGCCTGACCCAACCCGACCCAACCCGGGACGCGGCGTCTAGGCGCCCGGGGTTCTATCCCAATTTTTAATGTGGTGTCTTGACGCCCGTCCTTCGGGTTAATGCTCCAAAAAGTATCTTTTACCATCCTAAAGTCCTCCTTCAAGTCAAATCCTAATTATTATTGAAATTTGATTTTCATAACTTGACATACGACTCCAATAGCATTTCAAACTTGAATTCTTCATGACGTGCACTTCAATTAGAATTTTTCAATTACTTCAACAAGGAATTTGGGTCACGCTCAAATTCTAACAATCTCGACATTGACACGAATTCCACCAACAAATGAACTGGCTTCTTCAACAATAACAAAAAAAATTTAATTTCTCGAACAAAATACAAAATACTCTACCTCTTCCAAT
>CAIGRO010266857.1:0-12669 GCA_903798355.1 Fraxinus baroniana
TGCGTCACTTTTTTTTATTGTTTTGTTACTTTTTTTGAGTTTGTGTTTTTATAAAAAAAATTTTATAAAAAAAAGTGACATTGTGTCACTTTTTTATTTTACACAGTATTTTTTACTTCCTAAAAATTTTTCATATGATTTTAAGGGTATTATTCAAAATATCTCTAATTTTAAGGGTATTTTTGTAATTACCCCAATAAAATTATTGAAAATGGGCCAACACAAACCTGGTTGAACAGGTCGCAAGTCAAGAGGATTGGACTATGACAGATTTGGGCTTTTTACGGGATTGTCTTCAAAGTAAGAAACATCTTTCCATCGATAAAATTCTTTCTAAAAAATGATCATGTTTATGAGATTGACTCATTTCTATTTTTAACATGTAGAATGAATTGTCTAGAAAAAAAAACTACAACCCTAGGCCGGGAAGTTCCAGTCGCTCAAGATTTTTCGTCACTACTTGACGTGATGAAAAGTGGGATAACTTTTTATGGACTTAACAAATAAATTCTTCTCTAATTCATGGCTTATTAGAAATAGAAGACACTCTAATGGGATTTTTACAAACAAAAAGATTGCACTCGATTTGGTAATGGTTGGGTGGCATTACTTTTTAATCCAAGAATTCGTTAAATATGATGATAAATCTTGTTTTAACTAATTTGGTTAAAGATTTCTCTATAGAAAATACGAATCGAATTTTGAAGAAGTGGAGGGAAAATTGTCATTGACTCGCAATATAAATGATGCTTTATCCAATGTATTGACATCACTAAGCCTCTGTTTGCCTACTATTCAAAACTCTTTTTTTCTTCTCAAAGTTATTTTTAATCATACATTCTCATAATAAAATATTTTGTACGTACACCTAAATTTTTTGCTACCCTTAACTACACATTTTCCAAAAATTCACTATTTCAAAACTCATTTTTATTGAATAATGGTAGACAAACTAGAGCTAAGTTAAATACATAACAATCCAAATTATGTTCCAATGTATTAATATTTTTAATAGTTGATGCATAGATGGTTGAGGTCTGATGTTGCTTGGGAAATATATGTTGTTGGGAATTTGACTCAAGTTAATTGGGTTGAGATTTATTTTGATAGATCTAATTTGAGAAAATATAATATTAGTTAAAGTTGGAGAACCAATGATGCAAACTTAGATATATCAATTCAATTAAGAAGAGAGAAAAGAAGGCTTTCTATTGCATTTGTTAAAGATGATGACAAGTTCCAAGTTTGAGATATAGCGATCTGACGAGAAAAAAAATTTCAATATTTGACGTAGTATTGGATAAGATGTTCTTGTTATGAAATCAACAAGATAATTGGTAAGATGAAATAAATCAAATACAAGAACACCAAGATTTCATGTGAAAATCTAAGGCGGGAAAAAAAAAATACGGGCAAATGAAGAGTATTTCACTATAATCAATAATAAATGTTGTTTACACAAAATCCCAATGCTCTCAATCAAGACCTAAAGCTCTCTCAAGGCTTTATAAATGTTGTGTTATGTTTACAATTCGTGGTTAATATATATAAACTCTAAACATAGAGCTTTAGAAAGATTGCAGTGCTGAAAATGTGTTAAAACAAAATGGGTCTGGGTTCGGAATGAATTGTCGCTCGAGCAGCAGGCTAGCGCCAAGCAAGTGCCAGCACTCCTGTTTTGAGCGCTCGAGCTTGATAAGGCTAGCCAACGAGAGGAAAATGCCTCGTGTTTTTCTTCATGTTCCATAATTTGACATCTTCAAGGCCTATTCAACCAAAACACCAATAACCAATAGAATTTGGATCATACTTCAACAATTCTACACCTTGAACCAAATTTCAATGCAATGAATTAAACCACGCCCTTCAGAAAATCAACAAACAACTACTCCACATCTTCCACACAAGCCCCAATGGTCTAAAATCAATGACAAATATCAACTAAGTTCAAGCAATGCTCAAATTTAGCAATGAGAAGTAGTTTTGTCATCATATTAGCGGGATTCTCCTTGGTACCAACCTTTCTCCCTATAATATCACAACAAATAATTACATTACGCACAAAGTGATACCTCACATTAATGTGCTTTATCCTCTCGTCAAACATGTAATCATTTCTCAAAAAGGCAACACTCTGAATATTACAATAAATTGTAAAAAATTGCAATCCTTCATTGATTTCACCAACCTGACCCTTCAACCACATAACCTCATTACATCTCTCTGTAATAGCCATGTACTCCGTCTCTGTTGTATATAATATTAGTGTATTTTTCAAAGTAGCTTTCTAATAGCTCAGCCTCTAAGAGTAAACAAATGCCATATAAACGATCTCCTCTTATCAATATTCCCTACCGAATTTGAATTCACATACCCAATGACTTCATATGTATTCCTACCAAAATGTAAACAAGTATTAGTAGAGTCCTTTAAGTATTTGAATATCCACCGCGCTGCTTTCCAATTTTCCTCGCTCGAATTTACCATGTATTTGCTAACTGCACTGACTATATGTGCCCAATTTGAGTAATGTTATTCATCTCTAATGGGGTTACAAACACAGTCTATGTGACTCTAAGTGATAGGTTAAATGAATGGTAAAATTAAATGGCTTATTTAATTTCACATATCATTTAATGCTCATTAACGCCACATAGACTGTGTTTGTAACCCTAGTGGGAATGAATAGCATTACTCGCCCAATCGGGCTTTACAAACCATAGCATTCATAACGATCCCACTGCACTTGAATAAGGAGCCCGAAATATATAATCAATGTCTTTATCTGACTGTAGACACAATCAGAGATAATTTAAAGTGAGTAGCCAAATGAATATTGGTAGCCTTTGCATTCTACATGTTGAACTTATAAAGTACCTTCTCAATTTACCCATTTTGACTCAAATACAATCTACTAGCTTTCTTATTCATCAAAATCTCCATACCAAGAATCTTACTTGCTGTACCTAAATATTTTATCTCAAACTACTTACTGAACTGAGTTTTCACCTTTTTGACCTCTGCTTTATTTTTGGATGCTATCAGCATGTCATCAACATACAACAGTAGATATATAAATGACATCACACTTTGTGAAGTACACACAACTATCATAACTACTTCTAGTGAAATTATAAGTGGTCAGGAATGAATTGAACCTTCTATACCACTGCATCGATGACTGCTTCAATCCACACAAAGACTTATTTAACAAACATACATAGTTTTCCTTTTCAGAAACTATGAAGCCCTCTGGTTGTTACATGTAAATGCTCTCCTCAAGTTCTTCATGTAAGAATGTTGTCTTAACATTCATCTAATCAAGCTCCAAGTTATTCTTAGCCAAAATCTCAAGTAAAGCTCTAATTAAGCTATGTTTTACTACTATTGAGAACACATCTGTGAAGTTGACACCTGGAATCTGACAGTAGCCCTTTGTTACCAAACTGACCTTATACCTTGCATCTTCAATCACTGATGTAGCTTCCTTCCTTTTGAACACCTACTTGCAGCGAACTGCCTTTTTGATTAAGTGCATAAGGAGTTAGAGTTCATGATGAAGTGGGATCGCCAAGCAAATTAACGATTTCATGATAACTTCAGGTTTGTCCATTTTTTACGAATTGCTAGTCCAGTTCGATTGGAAGTAATTTTTATTTTGGTAATATCTCATTCAATAAAATTCGGATTCGTATTCTGTTTGTTGGCGGACAATCCTGAATCGTAGAAGTTTTCATTTAAGTTGTTATCTTGAATTTTTCCATTTATGGAAAAATATCATTTTTTCAGTAAATTTCAACATCAAATTCAAAGATGAAACGACATGCTGTCAAATAATTCAGCTAATATTTTAGTAAAATTGGTCTGCTAGATGTAAACTTAACATAACAAAACAAAACAAAAAAAGACATTTCAGTTTCCTTGAAAGTACGCCTAGAAAAGAGAGGTTTTCTTTCCTTTCTTGTCTCCACCAATCTGAAAATGCTTGCACCTATTAATTGGATGCTGGGATACATGCTTGCAGCCCTGGCATTGCAACCTTAGCACAATTTTCTTTGTTGTTTTTGCCTTCTTATGGAAGACAGGCTTCGTATGTCCACTATAACCTAACAGCTTGCGATCATAACGACATTTTCCCTGAGCATCTAAGCTATTTTTTCCATTATTGTACTGTGTAAACTTATGCAAGTTGTGCTTTGTACACTCCTTTGATTTGCAGTAGGTCTTCTTTGTCTTTGGAACGTTCACCATTGTTACTGTAGAGAGCAACGAATAAGTTGAAACACAGATCCGCAAAATTTCTCCAAAGCGACATCCAGAGGCCCGTGAAGCCTTAGTAGAGAAGGTACATAGACGTGAGGAAGTCGTATAGCTGCGTCAATAAATGGAGTTGCTGACACAGCAAATCGCTGCACTCATGCCACAGCAACATGCGCTTGTGGTCCAGCCAATTGAGGATTTTGATGATGAGAATCTGTTTACACGACCTGAGCATCCAATAGATCTGCTAGTCCGACGGAGAGGAGGTGATTATGATGAAAATAGGCGTTGGGAATCAAGATTCAAGGTTGATATTCCTGAGTTTCATGGTGGATTAAGTTCAGAAGAGTTCTTGGATTGGGTGACTGAAGTAGGGGAGATCTTGGAATTTAAGGAGATTCCTGCTAATAAATGTGTGCCTCTCGTTACAAAGAGATTTCGTGGACTAGTAGTGGTGTGGTTACAACAGACTAAAGTAACGAGATCCAGGTTAGGGAAGTCCAAGTTTACATCGTAGGATAAACTGAAGAAGCAGTTTCTGCCCTACAATTATGTTCGAACCATGTACTAGCAATAGCAAAATTTTCATCAAGGCTTGAAGACGTTTAGTGACTATACCACATAATTCTACATGTTGATTACGAGGAATGAGGTGATGGAGATGGATGAACAGTTGGTGTCATGATATGTGGGTGGTCTTCGTCTCTAAATATATGATACACTGAATATGTTTAATCCTGTGATAGTAACTGAAGCACATTAGAGGGCAATACGGCTAGAGAAACAGCAGTGCAGAAGAAATACAGTTTCTTTCAGTGCGGATAGTTTTTCCAATAATCCACAGCAGCAGATGACATGCCTTGGCAATCATNGGAATGAGGTGATGGAGATGGATGAACAGTTGGTGTCATGATATGTGGGTGGTCTTCGTCTCTAAATATATGATACACTGAATATGTTTAATCCTGTGATAGTAACTGAAGCACATTAGAGGGCAATACGGCTAGAGAAACAGCAGTGCAGAAGAAATACAGTTTCTTTCAGTGCGGATAGTTTTTCCAATAATCCACAGCAGCAGATGACACGCCTTGGCAATCATACTCAACCGGCCCTCCTATAACTAATCCTGTTCAATAGCCAAAACATCCTGAAGGTGGTATTCATTGTTTTGCATGTGGAGGTACATGCCATAGACAGTCTGAATGTCCCAAGAATTCGTGTAGAGGACTCTTTGTTGATGAGGGGTGTGGAGATTATGAAGGTTCTCCCGTGTTTGACAAATAATACATTGAAGAAGCCACAGAGAAGGAAGAGTTTGTAGTTGGTAATGTAGGTTAGGCGTTGATGGTGAGCTTCTTTGGAGAATAACACTGACTGGCTGCGTAATAATATGTTCCAACCAACGTGTATTGTTTGGGAGAAGGTATCTAGATTTGGTATTGATTCTAGTAGTTCCAAGAATGTGGTAGCTGAGGAGGTCATTAAGAAGTTGAGTTTGCACACTAAGAAGCATCCCAAACCATATAAATTAGCTTGGTTGAAGAAGGGCAATGATGTAGAAGTGTCTCAGCGTGCTCGAATCAGTTAGTTTTATGTGATGTGGTAGAGATGGATGCATGCCACTTGCTATTAGGAAGACCGTGGCAGTTTGACCATCATTCGCTGCATGATGGATATACCAACACGTACAGCTTTCTATTTAGGGGAAAGAAGATTGTGTTACTACTGGATAAGAGTTCAGTCAAAACAGTTGGGGACAACTCCAATTTATTGACTAGAGCGAAGTTCAAAATAGAGATAGAGGAATCTAGGGTAGTGTATGTGCTGGTAGGGAAATTGGGTTTATGGGTAAAATATTTTATTATGAATGTGTGGTTGAAAATGAGTATGAGAAATAAATTAAATTAAATTAAAGTAAAGAATGTCCAACAGAGGCTGAAGAGACCTGAATAATCTCGATATGATGTTTATGGATAATTTTATATATTCCTACTACTAATTTTATTAGTTACATCACAATTTTAAACATTTCTTTTTTACTTAAATAGCCTAAAATAAAATTACATAAAAAGGGTCTTAATATATTTATTGTCCCACCATAATCTTATACAACATCTATTTTATTAAATCTGTGGTAGGAATTTTATTTTGCTTTCGGTAGCACATGATTGTGTAAATATTGGAAAAATTAAAGGAAAAGGGGTATATTATTCTTTTGAGTATACTACAATTGTTATCTCATTAAAAATATTAACGGAAGATCTAATGTGACAAAACCTTGGTCTAAGGAAAAAGAATACAAAGCGTATTCACTCCCCCTCATGATAATATTACTTGAATCACATTCTTCATGTATATTAAGTTTTTGAAGGTAACATTAATAGACATGCCAAATGAATTGTCTATAATCAAATTTATTATATGTATATCAAATTTCATGCATTGTCAGATTAATAAAATAGAGACTTGTGGATACATCAACTACATGATAATTTATCTATTTATACAAGTTTCGTGAAATTCATTATGTAAAGAGTCGTACATTTCATATTATGACTTTACTTTTTTTTTTTCTATTTTCATTTCACATATGTATATACATTTAGGTATTTGGACTGTATATCTAGAAACTTCATGTTTCTCTAATAAATTTATTTTGCTGGGATTGCAACCATTTATTTGGCCATTAATTTCTTCTATTGATACACTTCAATAAGTTTATTTCAATATCCTCGCTATTCATAATATGAAGCGGTACATTATGTACAAAATTATTGTCAACAACTTTTATTTTCGATTTCATTTTTTTCGTAACGATAGAACTTATTCTCAACTTTCAATATATCAGGTACATGAACCTCTTCTAGAGTTTTATAATTTGTAATGTCTAAATACTTGTCAAGAGTATATGCTTCCTTATTGAGACCATCTTTCCCATATGCTCTATTAATGAATATAATATTAATGAATTGTCCTTCCAGGACGTCAATTCGAGTTGGAGCATTTAAAGCTAGTGTGTGAGATATTTTTGATTAGTAAATGCATCTAAATGAATTATGTTTCGAACTTCTGGTTCAAATTATCTTTTGCTAGGATTTAGATAATGCATTTATACATTATTTCTAGCTTCTTAATTCTTCTCCCTAATGTTGAGAAAACAATTAAATCAAATTGAAGTTCAACAAACCATGTTATAAAGGGCTAAAGATAATTTATAAGGCTTCAAATCAAACTTGTATTCTCAGCATTCTTTTATATCAATCTCAGTGCATCGCAATTAAGTAATTATACATATATTACACTTTCAGAAATCATTAGATGGAAAATATTAGGCTCGACCATAAGTCAATTATAATAGGGAAAACTTGATGTTGGCATAATGCGTAATAGCATTCCCTAAATAAAATGAAAAAAATATTTCGTTGGAGGCGTTTAACAAGTAATAGTGTTAAATCATTTATCGATATCACAACTAACACTTAATAAAATGTTGAGTTTAAGCTCAATAACATTAACAAAGCATGACATTTTGATTGTGTAACCTAAAAAATAATGCTCATAATTTTAAAATTGAGCAATAATTTTACAAATTTTATGTCAAACACCATGCAATCATCTAATAAATATTTCAAATTTATTATATACAAATAATATCTAGATGGTTAACGTAGAGGGTATTGTATATATCAGCCTAATTAATTTTCAAAAATATAGGGACTTAGTTTCAATTGTAGCTATTGATGATTAATGATCAACTCAATAAAGAGAACAATCTTCAAATAGGAAACTATTGGATTGAAGTTAATATTTATTCAAATTTATCGTTTCGCATCATCATTGATCCAATGATGATCTAATTGGTCATACCAATGTATAAAACTTTTTGGGTCAACGAACTTCAGATTCGTGATAATGTTTGATTCGTCTCAATGTGATGTCCATTGCAGTGGATATCTTTAAACTCAGAAAATTCCTTTTGAATTTGTTAGAATAAAGTGTATTGTCAATATATAATTTTATATTATTTGATAAAATAATACAAGCTCTTATCAAATAATACAAACTTTTTTGGAGCCTTCAAATATTATATTTATAATTCTTTTCTTTCTTTTTAAGGGAGTTGTGATAAATTCAACTAGAGAGTTGACAACATGTACCAAAACAATTAGGGTGTGTTTGATTCCATTTATTTTCCATGAAAAATATCAGTTTTTCATCCAAATTCCTACTTTAGAGTGTTTGATTGCTATTTTGTTCCATTGAAAATATGTCTAATTTTCCTTTTTTTTAAGGAAAATATTTTCTTTGAGGGAGTAAGCTTTTATTTTCCTCAAAACAAGGAAGACATTTTCTTTTTTAGGAAATATTTTCCATGTTAATCAAATCCACTCTTATTGAAAATATCAATAAATTGTAGAGAAAAAGAAAATCCATATATAGAATTTGTTTTATTAACAATGAAACTAAAGAATCTAAAACAACAAAATGATTAAGAAAATAATAATAAAACTTCTCAAATTAATTAATTACTTATGGTTCGTTTGACAGGGCTTTTACTTTTTGTTTTGTATAGAAGAGTTTTTGGAGAAAGTTACTTTGATTTTTGTGTGGAAACTAATTTTGAAAAGCACTTCCTATTCCAAAAATGCTTTTAGAGGAAGCCATATTAGACCAACTTCATTTAAAAGCTCTTCTAACTGTGAGAAGCACTTTCCTAATATTAGCCAAACGGTTCCAAAGCAGCTTCTATAGATCTCAAAAGCTACTTTTGGCTTTTCTAAAAGAGGAAATTACATAAAATCAAACATTTAAGTTTGCAAATTCAAAAATCAGATCTAAACTTTATTTAATCAAAAATCAGGTATTACATAATAATTATAAATTAAAATTAGGTTTTAATCAAAATTAAATTCATTTTTCTCATCTCTATCTCTCAGTCGCTCTCTCTATCCTCTTTCACCCTCACACCATCGTTATTGAAGCTCCGGCCAAGAAGGTCGCGCACAGCGGAGATCAGTCGCTTGAAGCACCGACGAAAGGCGGAGGAAATGACAGTATTGGTCGTCAAAGCCTCCTCCACGTCGACAACCCAAATCGCCCTTTCCCCATTCTATCATCTCGCATCAACACCGCTACGATTCGCCGTTTGTGGGAGTGACTGCCTGCAGTAAGAAAAAATAGATCTGAGCGGCGCATTCGTGATTCTATTTTGATGGTGTTGTTCCGTGAAAACCATCGACTAGATGAGGTGATGATCAGATCTGAGTCGCTGTTGCTAGTACTGCCATTTGTGGTAGTGGCGCCTGGTCTCAAGACATGGTTTTGGTTATTGTTTCAGGTTGGCTGTTGTACTCGGCGTTGGTTGTTAGCTGTTGTTTTTGGTGTTAATGGAGGTGAAACTGTTGTTGTTGGTGGTGATGGAGGTGGTGATGTGGTTGTAGTGCTTTGTGATGTGGTTGTGGTGGCTGGGTTTGTGTGGTGGATCTAATGGTTTTTGTGGCAGTGGCTGTGGTGGTGGATCTGGCGATTGGGGTGGTATGGTGGTTGTTTTGTGGTGAAATTGGTGGTTGTGGTGGTGAGTAGGAGGAGGATGTGGTGGTGGTGGTGGGGAGTACGGTGTTCCTAGTTGTCGTGAGGTGGTGGTTCTGGCGCACCAGAGGTGGTACTGTTGTCGGAGTGTTGGTGGTGGTCACCAATTATTTTGTCGAATGTGACCATTAAATTGGTTAATTTGTGACAATAAACAATATGTGACCAATGAAGAAATAATTTGTCACCATGAAATTATATGTGACCTAAGAAATTATTAATTTTTGATCGATAATTTAATAATTTGTGACCGATTAATAAGTTGTGACTCATAATATTTGTGATTTGTGACATGTGACCTATTAATTTTTTGCAATGTTCTAAAAAGCGTAAAGCGTTGCGTAGCGTAGATGCCGAGAATCAAGAATTACAAGATTAAGCGTGTCAATGTGAAGAATAAGCGTCATAATGCGTTTCGTATTTTTAATATTATTTTAATTATTTTTAAGACATTAAATATATTTTTATTTTAAAAAATAGTTTTTTTCTATATTATAAAAAAATAGATTTTTTACTATATCATAAAATCATTTAATATTTAAAAATAATACTTAAGCTATAGTGGCGCTTAATCCCGCTACAGCGCACTTAATTCCGCTATAGCGGTCAACAAAAAAGGTTGACCGCTTTTTTACGCGAATACCCCGAAGCAGAGCGTTTTCGCCATGCTCCGCACTATAGCAGAGCTATTTTCCGCTATTTAGAACACTGATTTTTTGATTTGAGACCTATGAAAATTTTAATCTGTGACCGTTAAATAATTTGTGACTTGTAAATGTTCTGTATTGTGATCAAAAAATAATCTGTGACCAATTAATTTGATAAAATGTAACCAATAAAAAAGTTGTGCCCCGTAAGTATGTATACGTGACCATAATTGTATAATTTTGATTTTAATATATTTAATTATATTTAATTAATAAATACCTGATTTTTGTAATTTTTAAACTTAATGCCTGAAAATTGATTTGGTGATAGTTGAAACCTGATCCATGAATTCTTCCCTTTTGAAAATTATGTCAAATGGGCCCTTAATCACGAGTATTCATAGGCTTAGGTTGGGCCACAGTCCTCCTTTTCCATATATTAGTTTCCTTCCTTAGCTCTAACACCATCGAAAATCCTGGTAATTGATAATTAGTTATTGATAGAGATACAATCTAAATTGAACTAAATAATTCAGCAAGTGAAATATGTATCAATAAATTCATCTATTCGAATTTCATCCACTAAATTCACAGGATTCTCCGAGCAGAACATTCTCACTTTCCTTCATACAAGTAGCTGAAACATCTACTTTGCTCGCATAATATATAACGGAATTCCTACTTGGAAAGATGGTGGAGATCCAGGTAGTGCTGTAAATTCCTCTACCTCTCTCCTATTTCTCATCGATGGAAACATCCAGCTCGTCTACACCTTGATAGGTTTGTCTAAGAATTTGCAATAACATGTAAATTTTTAATTTCTGTGTTCTATTTTTCTTTTTCTATTTTTCTGCATTTATCAGCGCTAATTGTATGGTAATCCATACTGGAACACTTCCACTACTGAGTATGAAGTTGCTGTCCGCGACGACCCAAAATTCAATTTTCAAATCACCACAAAAAATATTAACTTTAACAGTGTAAATACATGAAATTAGCGGGCACAATTTAATTGATAAAAAAAAAACATGCATATTGCATTTATTAGATAAATAAATAAATAAATGTTAATTCCACTAATAAAGCATAACAGTTTTAAATTTATAACTCAATAAAACATGTCTTAAATTTGTAAATAAAAATTTTTACGAGATAAAACTAAGAAATTTCTGAAATTTAAAAAATGTCTTGTTACACTGAATTATTTTTATTGAGTTCCATAAATTCTGACACTACGACTGCACCTTATTGTCAGCCAACCAACGACCTGTTCTAACATGTGAGGTAGAGGAAAATAAATGGGTGAGTATATGGAAATACCCAATATACACGAATTAATGGTGCAATCCCGAATAAAAATATTAGATCATGTGTATACGGGACAAACCACTTGTACCTCGTAATCCTACATTGTTAGATAAAACAGTTTTTTTGAGAAGCAGAATCCAAATTCACGCTCCAAACTTTATTTTATGCCTGTGCTACTACCACCAGATATGTGTGTCTATATTTTATTTTATTTTTAGGGTAAATAGTAAGAACTTTTGTATGGTATTTAGAGTTGAAAGGGAAAAATGAATTCTTGTAGGCATTAAAATTGCCAATTGACATGTTTTGCCTAAATAAAAGTCCGATCACAATATTCTATACAATCAACAATTAATTATTCTCTATCTAATCAACAAGTCATCTCTATTACATCCTAAAATTAAAGCAAATAAATCATTAAAAAAAAAAAACTACATTATCTACATCCACACGTGTCTACTAACCAAAAATAACAGAAAAAAGGAGAAAAAAAACATTCATGCACATTACACGTGGGAAAGCACATTTTCATTCAAGGTTTAAAATTGCAAAATTAGCTTTTCATTAATTTCTTCAAACTGAAATATTTTGGAGCTGACTTATCCGAATCGAATTTTT
Organism: Fraxinus baroniana; assembly: GCA_903798355.1. Taxonomy (NCBI): domain Eukaryota; kingdom Viridiplantae; phylum Streptophyta; class Magnoliopsida; order Lamiales; family Oleaceae; genus Fraxinus; species Fraxinus baroniana. Next base: position 12,423 of record CAIGRO010266857.1, read on the forward strand.
CTCGAACCCATTATACATAATTAATTATGAGCTATCCAACGAGCCCAATATTGTTATATTTAACATTACTCTATCAATTTTTTAAATGTTTGACCCAAATAAAATTGAATTTTAATAAAAGTATCAATTTAGTCCCCCAATTTTTTCAAAATATAAAATATATAGCATATAGAATAATTAATTCTATATTATTACTATTATTATTATTATTGGGACTTTACACTTTTAGCCCTTGTTTGAAACCCAT
>CAIGRO010266858.1:394-21754 GCA_903798355.1 Fraxinus baroniana
CCCCCCCCCCCCCCCTCCTCCTTTTGTATAAGTGGGCTCTTTCATACCATTGAAATATCTATTAATTGTATTTTTACTATTCTCCACGTTCGATGTCTCCCTTAAGAAAGAATGATTAATATTGAAAGTAAATTGAAGTTCAATTATCTAATTTGAGATACGTTAAAGTTAATCGAATTGAGATTTGACTTATATTGAGTAAATTAACCTTATATTTTATGTTTCCTCACACTATTACATCGTCAACCTCATCTAGAAATCACATTAATTTGATATGTTTTTGGTTACATAGGAATTTGAAATAATAAAGAAAGCAATAAATGTACAATTGGAAAAATTGAGATATGAGTTGATTAGAATATATGAAGTGTGTGATTATTTTTTATATTTAAAGCACTGAATTTGTTGGTTGGTTGGTCCAGTGGGTCCACCACTAAACCCACTTGCAAGATTCCATTTATCAACTATTCAACTAAAACTTGTGTTTAAAATGGGAAATACTGTTAACTACAATTATAATAAAGTAAGAAGAGTTCACAGGTTTACCCATAACACCAATATTTCACTCTATTTACTATTATGCTATTTTATACATTTAATTATATGAAGACCAATGATATTTCTATAAATTACTTTTAACGAAAAAAATAAAATAAAAATTTTGTTCCCAATTTTCATATTCCAACACTTACCAGAAATAGAAGCAACAATGCTTATGCCCGCCACTCAAAATCTATTATGATTAGTTGTACATGAATATTTGTTTTCTTTTGCACCTGCAGTCTGTTTGTTTCATGATTCAAAACTGACATCGACTATAGATGGTATAGGCAACGACTGTCCGAGATTTCACATAAACAAGGGTCTTTATAATCAATTTTGCTAGTGGTACATCACTATGTACATAGAAGTGTACACCCCCTCACATCGGGATGAGATCCGCTTGAATAAAAAAACATTTTATACAAGTAGGCTCCACCCCCATATGTGGGGGGTGTACACCCTTATGTACATTTTTGGATGTACAAGTAGAATTATTTCCTTTATAATATTAGCACTTTTAATATTTATATATATATGGTCTGTTTGAGTCTCATTTTTAGTATAGAATGTATTTTGGAACGATAGATTGATGAATAATGTGTAGTTAAAAAATAGTAATATTATTTTATTGAAGAATGCGTGATTGAAAAGAAGATAAAGTAAAAGGCATTTTGAAAAAAATGAAAATCAAACGAGGCATGATATTATATGATTTTAACTCTATAGGTAGCCCTAAATAAAGTTGGTCTAAGGATAGTTCCATCAAGAAAATATACATTGAAAGAAGGGCAATTAGAGAATGGAAATGTGAGGTTGACGAAAGAGAGAGAGAGATTGTTTTGGTTCAAGCGACTGATTGAAAAGGACACGGGGACAATTTGAACAAACCATCATCCGCTCTTATGCATTAGTCTATGCCGTAATGTACAGAATCAGTTCGTAGACCTTAGCGCATCTCTAAAAAATATAAAATTGAATGTATTTTATAATTTAATGAGCATCTATAAATTTGAAGAGTAGGAATTTTTAAATGGACTTTTTATATTTAATATTTAATTTTACTACTCCCAAAAAATATTTATTATTTTTCTCTATTTTTTATTTTCACTAGCTTCCTTCCAAATTTTATATTATTTTCTTTTTAATTTTAAAAAGAGTCTCTTATCATATAATTTCAAGGGCTGACTCAATTAAAATGTGGAGCATTCTATGAAATCCTCCTAATTGATAGAACACGCCAGATGGTGAAAATGAACATTCAATGGTCTTTGTGGGCCAAATAATTTTCCTTTCTATAATTGATTATTTTCGTACGACGGGAGAGACCCGTTTACAGGTCAATCCTTCCTCCCTTTGAAATTGTCCAAACCCAATACCTATTTTCTAAACTTTTGTGTGTTTGAGTCACATTAATTTGGAAGAATGTATTCTGGAATAGTAGATTGATGAAGAATGTATGGTTGAAAAAGAAGAAAAAGTTATTGATGTGATAAAAAATATTATTTTATTGAAAAATGTGTGGTTGAAACCCCCCCTTTTTTTTTTTAATATTACTCACTTCAAAATAAAAATATAAAAGTTATTTCAATAATAATTTGTCTTTTTTTATCTTCTCGACACGTGTCTACAATTTTCTCCCTCTTCATAAATAGCAAAAAGAAACTTGACAAATTAGTCACAAGCATCCAACAAATTGATTTCAATTATAATGGCCATACCAAATACTTGTGACATCTATAAAAACAAAATAACTAAATGTGTTACATCAATACAAGGTACCACAATTGATATTCTATGTAATTGCTATATGACACAAACTAATTCATCATAAATGAGTTAAATAATAAAAACATTTTAACCTTTTTAATCTAAATGCATTGTCAACCCATAGGACATGTTTAAAATATGCTCAAATTGTTGGACGAATTGAACTCGTATGCATCATCCTTGCCGGATAGAGAAGATTCGCCTTTCGATCTTATGTCATAGTATCAAAAAAAATCTTATAATTGATCGATGGTATGTCAGTCTTTCTTTGTCTTAATGCACTTAAACGTGTCGTGATGCTAAAATGATCGATAATACCATTTTGACTCGAATTTCTCCCACAAGATTCAATGTGATCGTCACAATTCATCCCCATACTGTGATGCGCAACTCGGCTAAAGCTTAGCAACTTATCTGCGGCATTTACACAAGCACCTTGCGCGCAGGAGGTATTAATTTGCTTGCTTGCTCGTAGTAGTTGCTCCATTCCCATTCTAGTTCCAGTAGTTTGGTCCAGTCAGTATAGATTCCAAAAGCATCCGTTACACCAGCTGGGTAAATCAACTGAATAATCGTGCTGCTTACCGATTACGCCAATCCAATCAAGGAAATTCGTCCTATGTGTTCACCAATTACGCCACCATGTGCCTGTTTTTCACTACTTCGCCAAAGATAAGTATCATCTTTTAAAGTGGGGTGGCTGAATAAAATGTACACCAAGCTCGACTTGGAGATCATGGACAATTGTCCTGGAAATGGCTCAATGCATTGGTCAGAATATCCGCGAAGTTGTTTAGGGATGGAAAATTTAAGTCAAAATCAACCACACATACATGGGACCCAAGACTCTCAACCGAGAAAAAATTATACTTTCAGTAGATTTTGATAAAATGTGTTGTTGAAAAGTTGATAAAGATTTTAGGCTCATGACATGCGTGGCAGAAAATGAAATTGAAGAAAATAATCAAGCCCGTTGGTAAACTTTTTACTTCAATGTGGAAGAAATAGTGTAGTCTTTGAGAGGAAACTCAGTGCTAAGCTTAGAGACAAGTTCTTGAATCATCTGTAAATTATTTCAACTAACTATTAACATCATCAACGCGCAGAGTAAGTACTAAGTAGAATAATGTGTTTACAACAAACAATTTTAAAATCAAATATTCATACCTCCACACGATCGTAAATATAGATAATGACTTGCTCGTGTAGAACAGATGAAAGTATACCAAAAATCACATCTTCAAATAGAAAAAATAAAATAAAAAACAGACCTCTTTTAATGTGGTTTTGACAAGAGAAAGACCAGTTCACAATATCAAATCACAACTTGGCTATTGCCTATTAGCATCTACAGAGTTAGGGAAAAAAATCTAAAGACAACAGAGGCCTTCTCATATTTAGACCCCAAAAAGATTTTTTTTTTTTCAAAAAATGAAAATAAAAATGAGGAAAAAGCTTGGACCAAACACATCCAAGTGCAATGTAGAAGCTAGAATACCTTCCTACCGGTCAGACACAAAATGGGAGATAGATATATCATATATGCGCTATTACTTCTGGTTGCCTGTGCCCTTCTTCTTTAGAAGGCTTCCAAATTTACGAAGCAAAGGTTTCTTCTTCTTCTGACTTTCCTGCTTTGAAGGTGCGGTTCCACCATTGTCGTGATTTTCTGTTGATGATAACCCATTGATCGGGTCACAATTATCACCACCTTCCGTCTTCGAGTCCAGCTCCTCCTCGCAGGACTCCTGCTCTGGTCGTCCATCAGGAGAGAAGTCTTTTTCCTCAATCTTGCAGCTCTCCCACATCTTAAAATCGCCTTCTGCAGAATTATCAACTTCCTCTTCTCTGTTCTCATTCTCAGTTAGTTTTCCATTCGAATTCTCAACTTCTGTACAAGTCTGAACAGATATGTCATTCAAGACATTATTTAACTCACGGGGCTTCTCCATTACAGGTTGCTCGCTTTGTCGAGGTTGAAGCTCCATCATAGGCTTCACATCCCTTGCACCATTCTGTTCGGAAAATTCCACCACTTTCGGGAGCACGTCATAATCTTTCTCACAGTCCGTGAGCTCGCCATTATCTTCTGATTGCTTCTTAGCTAAAGCTTCTTCAAGCAATTTAGACAACTCTTCAACCTTTTCTAGAGAAGCAGCTTCTCTAGTTCGAAGCTCCTCATTCTCCTGAAGGATATTCTGCAATTCATTCTCTTTATCCATTAAACTTTCCTTCAGTCTCATGCTTTCAGCCTTCGCTTCGCCCAGGACTTCCTTCAGATAAATCACCTCCGATTCAGCATCCTTAAGTGAATTCTTCAAGTGATCTTCTTCTACCCTCGTTGCAGAAGCTTCTTCATCTGCCACTTTTAGCAAATTTACCAACCTGCTTATTTCTTTATCTTTAGAAGAGCTATCTTCTTCAGATTTCTTCACACAGTTTATCAAATGAATCTCTTTCTGCTCCCACTCAGCGTTCATATTCTGGTACTCATGCTTTGTCCATTCGACAGAATTAGTTAGAACGTCAATCTCTTGTTTTGCACCATCAAGCATGGTCTCGTATTTCTCCTCTGTTGCTTTCACAACCAGCTTCAGATCTTCTATTTGAGTTTCATAATTTCCACGCTCAACTTCAATAGATAATAGCTTTTCTTTGGCCTCCCTTGCTTCAGAAGAAACTTCATGTAAAGCTGATGTCAAACTTTCCATTGCCTTCTTGCCTTTTTCTTCTTCATCCCTGGAATTTCCCAACTCATTTACAAGTCTTTCTTTCTCTTCCAACAGAGATTGTAAACTGTCAGCAGCAAGTTTCTCATTGCTTATGGCCCGAGTTTTCTCCTCTTTTACAGTTTCAAGCTCATATGTAAGATAGTCAACCTTCTCCGCCATTTCAGAAGCTTCTTCCTTGGCCAATTGAAGACGACATTCTGATTCCTCAAGCTCTCCAGTCTGCCTTCCAATTGAGATTTCCAGTAAACCCACCTTTTCTTTAAGGGACGAAATTTCAGATTCTGCAGTATGCAATGAATCATTGCTTCTTTCGAGTTGTTTAATGACTGATTCAAGAGATTCTGACGCAGTTCTTTCCAAGTGCTTTGCTTCCTCCATCTGCACTTCTAACTCCTCCACCCTCGTCTGCCACTCCTCTACTAAATTACGGGCATAAGATTCAGCCATTTTTGCAGCCTCCAGATCCACGTTAAGTTGCTCTAAGGTAGCCTCGTTTTGCGACAGTTTCTCTTCATAACCCCTGGTCTTTTCGAATTCTAGTCTCAGAAATTCTATCTCCAATTTCAATTCCTCCACCAATTTATTATTTTCATTAGCTTCCATTTCGAGCCTTGAATCAAGCGTGGATTTCAAGCGGATCAACTCTGCAGAAAGAATTTCCACTTTTTCTGCATGAATCTCTGCAATCTTAGTTGCATCATCAGCATGATTAAGAGCCTGGTTTTTGGCATCAGATGTCATGGCCAGTTCTTGCTTCACCTTTTGCAGCTCCTGAGTGGCAGAGAGCAGAGAAGCCACATCCAAAGCATGCTGGTTTCGCACTGCTATAAGCTCTTCCTGCCAATGGTCTTCCTTCTTCTGGACTGCTTCAATACCTGCCTGTTCCATCTCAACCGTTCGGAACTTTTCGATCTCGGAATCCTCTTCTGCTCGCTTTTGAGCCACCAAAGCCTCCCTGAGCTTCTCATTTGCTTCCTCAGTCAATCTCTGGGCTTCCTTCAGCTCATCAAGTGCTTGTGCTTTTTCTTTCTCAACCAAAACCAATTTCTCCTTGGCCTTCCTAAGATCTTCCTGAGCAAGATTTAATTCTGCTTGAAGTTCTGATGGCTTCAATATCCGAGTTGTTTTTTTCTGACAAAAAAAAGATCAATAAACAACGCAGATTAAAACACAAGAATTTCAGGATGTTCAAACAGATGAATGATCATAATTTCTAAGTAAAATTGATTTCATGAAAATTTCACTCCTTAGGTAAAAACCGTCTTTAACACGGATATTATCATATTGAATCAACAATTGAACACTACACTCGAATTCTTGCTTCTTAGCACCAACTGCTGAAAGCATATCCCTGCAATGTGAAAATAAATTTTCAAGGTTAAAAAGAACTAGCTTAAACTTACTTCAGGTGGGGTAGTGAGCTTAGGAGAGCGCCGGTCAAGTGTGGGCTTGGAAGGTACAGATCTAGGAGACCGATCAACTGAAAGGCGAGAACTTTGCAGTGGAGAGGGTGAATCAACTTCAGATTTAGCAATTCCCCTGCTGGGCTTGTTCACCCTAGGGGTCGCTGGTGATGCTTTTTGGTTGGGAGTTTCAGATAAAGCAGATCTATGAAAATGAGAAAATTATAACTAGTTTGTGCAAAATCAAAGCCCTTAAACAAACAATGCAAGATCTACAGAAACATCCGATGCACATATACCGTAATATGAAAATAACAGATTATGCAATAGCAATTGAAAGTTAGGGATCCTGACATTGAGTGAAATAACAAAATAAATCAAGAAATAAGGCATAAAATACAGAAAATCCGAACCCCATAAACAAGAAATAAACTAAAAACAAAAAAGCCCAAAAACCTGACATGAGATCTCCACTTACTTGGATTTGGTAGACATGGTGGAGAGGAAGTAGAAGTCGGAGCAAGATGAAAGTGGGTTGAATGTGAGAGTCCTGGGTTGCGCTAAAATGCTGACAACATTTGTTTAGTCCAGTGTACGAGAATGTTGTGTATATGAGAGTTTTTTCTTCAGATATTCCACGATAGACAGCAGAAGAGAAGTAGAAATGATTCAACGGGAAGAATTTACAGGAAAAAATGATTTACGGTTGCTTTTCAATTGTCTCTAGACCCTACAGTGAAATTTACAGAAGTAGCCCTGTTGGAAGAGTTAATTACAAAAGTTCAAAGCTTCCAAAAAGAGATGGTGGTAGCTTTTCCACAGACGGACAAGGAAAGAGTAGTGGATCTAATGCTGGTTTCTTTAAATTGAAAAGAAGGGATAATATCGGATATACCCCTCATCTTTTTGATAATATCAAATGCATCCCTCCACATTTTTAAAATACAATTGTGTTACATAACATAACATTACAGTTTATAGATTTGGTTACCAATAGATGATGTGACGAAATTTGATTAAGTCAGAATTTCACTAACTAAATAATAAAAGAAATTCTTCCACTTTATTTTTGTCATCTCATTAATCTGTAAAAGAATCGATAAATGGTGATGTACAACAATCATTTTCCTTAAAAATTATTACTAGCTTCTCATTATTTCTAGGTTGGAATATCGCACTACATTAACTTTGACATCAACTTTAACATTGTGCCACGTGTCAGAGTTTGATTAGACACTTTTTAAACATCACACACTTTCCCGTCCATTTGCATTTAAATTCACACGAAGTGTCAAATTCCATGTCAACCATGGAATGTACATAAAGTAAAATTCTTTTTGAATAGATATACCCAAAATGTTCTTGTGAAGAAAATGATGATTTTTCTACAATTTAATTCCATTTAATAATAAATTTATATTTGAACTTTAGGCAGACATGCTAGAGGGAAATCAACCTAAAAAAATTTGGTAATAAATTATTTAAAATTTGGCAATAAAAACTTTAGGCAGACATGCTATGTTAATATGATATAATAATGAGTGCAATATTTCTTAACAAATTAAATAAATTTCTATTATTAAAGCTTTATATACAATATATCAATTTATATATTTTTATAGTTTACTTCATACAAATTAAATTATAATGAATTGTAAAAGTAAAACTTTTTTCTTTGCAAGGGAATGTCAGCCTCATTGCAGATGAAATATGACTCAAAAAGTGGCTATGATGAATGTGATACTCAAATTTAAAAATAGGGAAGATTAATAATAATTTTGAAACGTGAGGAAACTATGATATTATCAGAAAAGTAAAGGGTGTTTCTGATATTATATTTAAAGAAGAAGAAAAAAAAGGAAACTTTAAGCATTTAAATAGTTTTTGTGCTTTATTATCTATCTGTACACTACACATTTTAATCTGAATAATTTCTGTACCTAGTTTTCTTTTTTCATATAAAAATAGGAGAGATGCTACATTTACACGGGAAAATGTCTAGGAAATTACCAGAATGTCAAGTGGCAAATTTCATTGGACTATGCACAAAAAAACAGATTTAAAATAGTCAAATCAAAATTCGTCATATCAACGCCTAACAATTTTTTTTGTACAAACAGTTTTAGTGGGTGTTTGGTAGAGATTACAATTAAATTTTTAGTAAACTGTGATAGAAGTTTTTGAAATACGTGATTGAAAAATTGTGGGACCATAAAAAATGTTAATATTGATTGTTTAACTTTGATTTAGATTAAAATCTGATTTTAATTCGAAACAAACATGACATTATACTAAAAACAGAGTCCTAGGTTGAGGGTTTGACAAAAATTATTGATCATTACCAAATAAATTATTTGACTTCCCATTCTCCTATACGTGTTATCTTAGCCTCTATTTAACAATCTTATTTCAATTTTTTTTATATATTCATTTTCAACCACGCATTCTCACAATAAAATACTCTATAAGTAAATTCAAATTTTTTCTTTACTTTTTTAACCCCCACATTATTCAAAAAAATCACTATTTAAAATTCCATTTACCCAAATAATGGTTGTGAAACATGGGCATATTATTAGTGGTAGATCAAACATTGGTCAAAATGTTAAATTTCTTTTCTCAAAAGTGTGTTAAATTACACGGTTGATTTCTTTCAATTTTCACACCCAAATCCTATGTAACCTAACCTTGTTTAAAAATTAAATTGGAAAAACTATGACACTCACGAACTAGTTTTAACTACCCAACCTTTAGAGGTGAGATTCTAAGCTCTAAAAAATATTTCACGTAACCGAAGACGTCAAATATTAAAATCTCATATGAAAGTTACGTTAAATATGTTCAAATCCCAAGGTTAAGCCCTTTAGCTCTAAGTCACTCGAACCTCAGACATCTACTTGAAGCCTGCGATCCTAATTTTTCAAAAATAAAATCTGACATTCTCCAACTAATCTAGAGTTTGTTTGAGTCCCATTTTTTTTAAAAATAAATATATTGAATTATCGGGTAATATTATTTTATTAAAAATGTGAGGTTAAAAATAAGAGAAAAAAATGTATTTTATCAAAAAGGGGCTCAAAACAGCATCCTAATTTAAAACCAAAGATAGTGTTACCATGAACTGATGACGAAAGTGACAGGAAAACTGACATGTTAGTTGTGGATGTGGCAAGTTGAATGAAATCATTATATATTTAATATTTCATTAGGTGAGACTTTTAAGATCTGCATGTCCGATTCTTACTTACATTGCAACCCTCTCGTGCATACCATGAGCCCACACCCACCAAACAGGGAAAGAAAAAAAGAAAGACCTACAACTTGGATGGCATGTCCATATTTCACGAGTCCTCTTCTACCATGTTTTATACTAAGGGCCCGTTTGACCGGCTTTTAAAAAGTAAAAAATTGCTTCCGACGAAACATTAAGCCCTCCAAAAATTTGAGAGAAAAAAAGAAAGAAAAAAGAAAAGAAGTGGGCACTGTATATATCCCCTAAAATATTAAAAGTGCAGCATGCACATGGAAGGATAGATATCAAATGGATACAAGGATGTGAAGGTGGGGACAGACTGATTAAGACTAGGTGTCCCAATTAATATTCTTCAATATATGGAAAGCATGTTCCTTGTGTGGACATTTTATCATCTTTTCCTATATGTGCAAGCCAGCTTCAACCAGAAAAGTGGCATCCTCATGAGGAGTATCATCAGTACCAACTCATAATACCTACAAGAAAGACATACCAAGCCTGGTGTATGAGAAAACAAACGTGACAAATAGCTAATAGAAAACCCCATAACAGAATAAAGAGAGAAGCTTCCTGAAGTGATACAAATAAATTCAAGACGAGTTAAGATTTTAAATGGAATGTTAAATGCCGACAGCATCAAGCAATCACTGGAGAAAGGGCAAAACACCATCACTCAGAAATCTCAATCCATTTCAAAAGTCCTATTCGATTTTGTATTGCTCTTATGGTGATAAGCAATAGCAACAAAAAAGAGTCGGAAACTAGTCATGGCAGCAGTCCTGAACAGGTCAAAATTATGTGTCTCCATATTAGACTACAATATTATGTTCCTATATTAGAATAATAGCTAAACGTACAATAAAAATATGTTTACGGTTCATATATGTAACATGGACTTCTAATAGCTAATAACATCTTAATAATTCATAACATGCTTTTACACACAAAGGATTCAAGATAGCAACTTTCAGTGGCCATAGTCAGCTCCCTATTGTTGTCACTTCGCAGATATGCAAGTTGGGTACCAATTGGATCCATTCCATTGGCGGAGTGGGCAAAATACATGGAGTTCTACCAACTACCAAATCAGAAAGGTACGAGTCAAAAAGTTCTCTTGCCTCTACTACATTAAATAACTCATATAAGTTTACAATGAAAATCCTCCTGGGTCTTCCTAACTGCATATTGTCTGTGTTTTTCGAACAAACTATAAAACGAACTCCAATTTATTACTCTAAATAAACATAAATAAATGTACCCTTGGTAATGTAGTTTCATACTTGGAACTTGTAACTTTTCCCTATTGCAAGTCAGTAGATAAATTTAAAGTTACATCAGTTGTGTATCCAAGATAATATGCTTGTAATTTCAATCCATGGACAGACCATGAAATGTTAGAGAGGACTTGTTAGAGACGCCTTTCAAATCTCATGAGAAAATGTTGCAATCTGAAATGAACATATATTTGATATAGGAGCCACCATACTTGTATCTACTAATAGATTTTAAACCTACGTCAGAACTCGCAACGAAACAGATGACCCTGGTTGTAACATCACTACGCAAGAATCCAAGAGACACGGTGTAAAATATCCGTGTTCATAGCATATTTGTAGTTTCAGAACCACTACCAATCTTTAAATCACAAATTTTACATATCGATGAGAAATCCAATTTCTGTATGCTACCAACTCTTTTACTCCTTGTAAAAGCTAAATTCGTCCTTATAGAAAATTCCGCAAATATACAATAGCCAAAGCACTGTTCAAAATTTTTACCTATATATTAATTGAGCCAAAAAATATATAAATGAGAATGAGCATGCTAGATTAACTTTTTTTTTTTTTATAACCGTGGATGTTTGGGCCAACTTGCGCGCACCTCGACTAATTCCACGAGACCCTAAAGTATATACTCATCTCAGTAGCTCTGAGGGTTGACCAAGTACAAACTCAAGGTCTGACCAATTGAGCAACCCTTCAGGGTTGAGCATGCTAGATCAACTTATACGTATAAATTTGGAGTACGTGGTTCTCTTCTATGCCTCTAAAATAATAAAAAACTTGATATTTATCAAGTGATTGCAACTAATGTGTATATGCCAATGCACTGTTCAAAATTTTTACCTATATATTAATTGAGCCAAAAACATCTATAAATGAGAATGTGCATGCTAGATCAACTGTAATACGTATAAATTTGGAGTAGGTGGTTCTCGTCTATGACTAAAAGATTTGATATTTATCAAGTGATTGCAAATAATGATAAATGTAAATAAATATTGGAGTGCGATGCACTGCAGGTAGTTGAGTTAAGTTTATATCATATTCACAACCTAATTATCATTAGGCTGATTACGACATTAAAAGAAGTCTTATCCAGAGATGTAAAAATTTTACAGCAGCAAAACCCAACTCTTGTGAAATATCCTATGTTTCCATAGAATATATTTAAGCATATCTGTTACTAAAAACACTACGACCATCATCTCCATTCCTCTGATTATGTTCAATCTAATATTGGCCACTGATAGTGAATTCTTCCTGACTCCTTTCCCAGTTAATTTTTTATGACATTCATCTGCAATTAATTCTTATTGCAGTAACCTTCCTTGATTTTAGGTCTTCATTCAGGCATTGTCTTCAACTGATCATTTGATATTCAGGTAACTAATGTCTCACAAGGATAACCAATAATGAGAGAGAGAGCAACACGAGAGGAGAATTTCCATATTTAAATGTAATAACTGTGAAAAGGAAATTTCATCCTAATTTTATCACATATTCCATTAAGAGCGCTGAGTTAAATTGGCCAAACCTTCTTTTGTATTACATTCTTATAGAACAAGTCGTGGTCCACTTAATTTCTACTAAAACCATTAGTGGATTTTACCATTTCCCAAGAGAGCATACAATGAAAATAGGAAACTGAAGGTCTGTGTAGTCCTTATGTGTTCAGCATGAAATTGCAAGAGTACGGCAAAAACTGGTAGTACGTTTAAAAGGTGCAAAATGAGCTTATTACGCCATTTACTATAGCTGAGTACAACTAAGGAATGAGAATGGTTATTAAACAAATTATAGTCATAAAAGATAATTAAATGAGAACATAGGGCCACATATAAGATAAAAAAAAATTGTAACAGAAGTTTATCAATAACAAAGCCAAGAACAGAGTTAATTGTGTAAAGAGGAAAAGTAAAATAATTAAAATAAATCAATTAAGAAATGTTAATGTAGGTTAATTAATGTAGGTTTAGAGGCGCCTCGATACTCCCTGAATTTCCATAATTAACACAGAATATAAGTTATTGACTATAGATGTGGAAGGTGTATAAAACAGAGAGCACACATTGAATTTTTGCAGATTTATAACACACATCATGGACGTCATAAATTTGGTGCATGATTTTAATTACCTTCTGGATCACTCGGCAACCATACGTCTGGAGGCTAGGGTTTAGGACATGCCCAGTTAGCTGCTCAACCAGTTGTCTAACCTGAGATGCACTTAAATGTTCAAAGAACAGGGAAAAACAAAAAAAGAACCAGAAAATACGATGAAGCCTTGTGCTCATGCCAATTAATTTATATAGATACTTGACGACAAAAGTACGTCCAAAAATATGAATAAACCATTAGACTTCGAAATTTGATAACTTTTGGAATCACACAGTTACTGCAAACATCTATCATCAGGGAAAGTCCATGGGGCATAATTTCATGGTCTACCATGTCCTTCTCTTGTGCACCAGCAGTTTCAAGTTTTCGTGATTACTCCTTAAGCACCTGTTAACAAGGTTACCATCATTATGCCCAAATCCATTAAATTTTCAGTGGGTTTCCTTCAATCATGATCCGTTTATATCCAGCTTGCCTTGTGTCACTTACCTCAGTCGAAAACCAAATTCTTCCAAGTTGACCAGCACGAATAAAAAAGATGCAAGATAAAGAAAGAGAGGACAAAAAAAACATTCATTTTGCTGATATAATTAGCATAAGCATTTCAAAGAGTTCCAACTCACCAGTATACTACTACCATACATAATAATTAAACTTGAGATAAAGGAGAAAAATCCCTCAAATGTTTGCTCTCTACAATGTTGATTTAAACAAAACACATTACAAAATTGTAGACAAGGAGCTCTTGTAAAGAGTATGTCGCACCCCTTGATAAAATAATTAACAGTGTTATGCATGTGACGTTATAGCTGCAGCACTTGTGTAATCCACTACCTTCTCTTTCTTATGTCTCCCATCTTTAGATTTGTGTGATTTGCGCTTCTTCCTTGAGATCTCTTTTGGTTCGTTGTCATTTTGCTCGTTGAGAGCCATGCCTCCTAATTGGTGTCCCTCTGTATCCTCAAAGCACTTCACATCCTCTTCTTTCAACTCTCTTCCATCCGTTTCAGGTTCAATGACAGACATTCCTGCAAGGGTATAGTCCAAGAGGAATGTGCTTCTTTCCAACCTATCTATTCTACTGAAATGCCTATGAGAATATGGAATAAGGGCTTCAAGCAGTTCTCCAATTCCTTTTATCTGCATTTACATGGATATTGAAGTCCATCATTCATAAACACATAAAGAAACCAGTAATGAGTAACCCAAAGCAACTACCTCAACAATCTCCGTTGGAGGGAGGATGCTAAATACACGGAACAGCACAAACTGTGCAATATGACATAGCTTTGGTTTTGTATTCCATTCTCGCACATATTGCAAAAGTCGATAAAACTCTTCTTTGCCCAGAGAACAAAGAGCTTTTTCAATATGAACTTCAGCCTCTCTCTTTCTGTAAAGAGCGCAACTTCAGACAAACAATTCTATGTAGACAAAGCAGCAAAAAAATTACAAAGAGAAAGAAACCTGCAGAGTCCACTGAATAACTCAAAAAGTTTGTGAGGCTTGTGAAGTTCAATGGCAAGTTGGATTGCTTTCATATAGTCAGCATCCAATGCAGCATTCTCTAGTTCTTGCCCTCTCAAAACACCCTCTTCCTGCATTATCCATGAGGTACAGTTTTCTCAAACTTTCTTGGTACGGAAAACTAAAATGCACAGAAACATAGATCAAGAGTTTTAAGACCAGTAAGAAAACACAAATCTTAGAGGAAAAAGATAAAATGCTCAATTAGATTTTGTAAATAAACTCTTATCATTTAGACCAGTACATAATTAAAACCAGACTGAGGCAGAGTTTATGATAACTACCTTATGGTTAGACCATACATAATTAAAACCGAACTGAGGCAAAGTTTATGATAACTACTCCATGAAAATTAGTGCACATAATTTACGACCAGTAATGCAGGAATTGGCAAAATTTATGTTGAAGTCGAGTTACACACAAAGAATTGTAAGCAGCTAGCTATCTAACTATGGCAATAAGTGCCTGTATGAAAAACTTCCATGCAACTCTAGCCATCTGGCATTGTTAAGTCGCAACTTACACAACAAGAATATCATAAGATACTGTCCCACCCTTGCAGCCCACTGGCACTGGTGTAGTTGTAATGCCAGACAGTGCATCTAGGATTATAGTGTCCTTATTTTAACATTGAAAAAATTAATCATCTGGGGCCCACTAGAATTCTCTCCTTATCATGATATGTAGCATAAGAAAAGACATTTAAATTGACAGGTGGGATGCCTCACTTCTTTAAGGAAGGCTTCCTCTTTATCAGCAGCTGTGGAATCGTGCCACAAATTGATCACTGCATCACCACCACCCGTTGCAAGCATTTCTGTCTTCTTCCCTACAGCCAAGGCCCAAATCTGCATATCCAAAAGATTTGAACAGTTAATAGAAAATGAAACAATGAATGCTTGCTACAGAATCAATTATAGGAAGTCTGCTCAACATCAAAGAAAAATATATTATTTAGAAACAAGCACCAAATTAATATGTTGTGGATGAAAAACATAGTTGAATGGTGAAATAAAAAGGGAACAGACAAGAAAATGGTTTTTGAATCTATATACACTTGTAATTGACATCTGATATATTTAGCCCATAGAATGCCAAAGGTAGAGAGGCCTTTTTAGATGGAATATTAGTGAAACATTAATAGAAGCTCATCCAGTACCTTCTCTTCATGTTGATCGTAGGTTGCAATGCATTCATTGGTTTTAACTGTCCACAGCTTCACCAAACCATCAGCACCTGATAATGAAATAAATTTATTCAGAATTATATAAGGCACAATAAAGCATCAAAACTATTGAAAAAAGCAGATCAGAAATAAACAAGTCATATTACCACAAGAAACAAATTGAGTTCCACGTGTAATAAATGATGCTCTAATTACGCTCGATGTATGGCCTTCAAATGTTCTCAAACACGCGCCGTCAGATATAGCCCATATTTTTATTGTTTTATCACCAGAAGCTGTTATGACACATAGGTCAACCGGGGAAAACTCCACGGACCAAATGCCCCTTGTATGTCCTTTAAGGACAGCCACTGAAACTAGATCTGGGAGCCTCCATATGCAAGCTGTACGATCCTGAAATTTGGAGAAGAAATCATTCACTAAGACGAATCTCAAGTGCCAACAAAGAGCTGCTGTAATTTTCTAACCTGGGAACCACTACAAACAAGGTTATCATTTGGTGAGACTGCCAATGAGTTTATATCTTTGTCATGTGCCGCTACAACTGCTTTTGCTTTCAAATTGATCACTTCTTCCAAGTCATCCAAGAGTCCATCTAAGCTCCAAACCTTCAATGTACGATCACTGTACCAGGCAAGTAAAAGTCAACAATTTGAAATGTATGAACAGTCTCTGTCAAGAGAATAGAAGAACCAAGGAGTAGTACTACAGCATCACGATGAACTACACAAGCACGTCAAAACGGCACAGCCAAAAGTTATCAATAACTGCTTAAAGGCAGTAAAGTCTCAAGGGAAAACCCAATTGACGGTAACTCCAAAATTAAAAATGCATAAACATCGTCATAGGCATCAAACACAAAAAAAATAAAAAAAATTAGACAGCATATTGCAAGAAGTTAGAAAGAAGAAATACAATAATCTAGAATTTGGTCTACACGTGGAGGGTGCAAAATTGTAGATACATTTAAATAAATAAATGAATTCCCCTCTAATAGCTTGAGCTTTTAGATAAGATGGTTCAAAATTTAACATTCCAATATAAATTATGCAATCAGTGACAAAAACTACTACTCTAAACAGGGGTTTATATATATGTCCAATGCAAGAACATATCACAAGAACAAAATCTTCTATAAATCTTTATTCCTTGTAAACGTAATCCATACTGGAAAAATGTAATTGCACAATCAGAATAGGTCAACTATCAGTCTCATTCAATATATACGTATAAGGAAAACATAATTAAAATCTGTTCCAACTTCCAAGTCGTGCATAAAAGCAAATTCCAAATCAAAAACATCCGCTGATCGACAATAAAGCGCCTTTTTCACTAATTCCATAGATTCTGATATATTTACCTACAACCGCTGACAAAAAAGTTTCGCTGTTTCTTCGAGAAAGCAACTGCACCAACAGCTCCCATGTGACCTATGCCAACTCCAATGCAACGTTTTCTCCGGGATTCCCATACCCTAACCTATAAAGACACGGGGAATAAAAATTAATATATAGGCCGAATTTTTTTTTAACAGGATTAGGACTTCTGCACTTACACCAAGATTAAATGTGAAAACAGGAAATCTGCTCAGTTAGAGAGAGAGAAATGTTTAAGCAAAAACTTACACTGTTGTCTTTACTTCCTGTTACAATAAGTGCTGTTCCTGAACTTGACATGCAGGTATCAAGGCATAGAACAATATCAGTATGCCCAGCTAATACATAGGAGCACGACATGGAAGCCAGATCATATACTCGCACCTAAAAAATAAAATTTAACTGTAAATCAAAAATAGAAGCTGACAATCACATCCATTGAGCAAGAAATTCACGAAAATAGAAGCCTGCGATGATGTTTCATTTCTCTTGCTCAAAAAGTGTTGTAAAATTTTATCGATGGAAGGTAGTGGTGGCAATGGGTCGAGCAGAGCCGGCTCGGCCCTTGCCCTCACGAGCTCAGCTCGTGAAAGCTCGTGGCTCGTCAGCTAGGCTCATCTTGTTTTGGGCGAGCTAGGCTCGTGTCTAGAGCTCGCCCAAAATGGGTACTCGGCGAGCCCGGCCAGGCTCTTTTTTTTTTTACACAGTAGTAGTTATGCCTTTATGGGGAAAAAAAAAAAAAAATCAGCTCGTTTGCCACCTCTAATGGAACTTGTTTGTCAATCTCCTTCTATCCTATTGAATTGTGCTTAACTGAAAGGTAAACTTCTTCAGGTAGAATGCAGTGAAAATAAGATCGATAGGAAAAGGTAATTTTTTTCCGCAATAGCAGCATTCTTCCTTCTTTAAAAAGAATGTTCCTTCAATAGAATGTCCTTCACCACAAAATGGATGCATCTTCAATGAAATGTGAATTGCTATGGCAACAATCCTATTGATCTTTACTCGAACAAAGGTCACAGGAGCAGAATGATGCACAAACAGCATAGTCCATAAATACCTCGGGATAATCCAAGTCATAAAACATAGTGGAATGATATAGGCAAATCTGAATCAAGATGGTTCTCTTTCTGCTGAATATATGCACACAGAATTACACAGGGTAATGTATCTTTCAGGGACTTAATAAATGTTGGGAACTCCATGCTCATGGCAACGTGCTATGCAGCATGACTAGCATAATCAAGCCGTAGAGGCCGATTGAAATTTTAAAACAACTTACGTGTTCAACGCTTGTTGCAACTGCTAGGTATTGTTCTTCTTCACCCAAAAACTTCATATCTGCAATCTCTTCATTGTATCCAATAAGCCTCTTTCTCAGGATTAAGTTCAAACCACCTTCAGGATGTTCCTCAGGAACATAGATGAGAAACTGCTGATCCGCTGTAACACACAGCAATCCTTGCCCTGATGGCAACATCATAGCAGAAATAAAACCTCTTCTCACTTCTTCTTTGTCTGAACTGACAGTAACATCCGAATACTTCTGCTCAAAAAGGCACACAGCTCTGTTTCACAGTTAATCTCAAAATTTCAGCAGACTATTAAAAGGTTCACTACGTGCTTGAGAAAATATGTAGAAAACGGACTCATTGTCAATAAAATATACTTAAAAGGGTAAAACAAAATTGATTTCCACATCCATTGGAAAATCTTGTTTTTGTACATCCCATGACCAAAGTACAAGACAAAATAGACAATAAGCCCCTGTTTGAGCCCCATTTTTGGGGGCAATTGTGTTTTGAAATAGTGGTTTTTAGGAGAATGTGTGGTTAAAAAAATAAGGAAAAGTTTTGGGGTTATATGTGAAATCATTTTATGGGAGAATGTGTGGTTGAAAATGAGTTTTTGAAAAAATGAAGCCCAAACAAAGGCTAAATTTACAAGTAACAGGAACTCAGGCTAAAACACAAACACACTTGAAACATATTGTTCATATTACACATTTAAAAAAAAAAAAAAAGTGCATTATGTACCATGTAAAATTGTCGAAACAATCAAAAGATAAGTAAAACTTTATCAAAAAAAAAGATAAGTAAAACTTACCCATCAGAGTACCATATCCGTACAATTCCACGTTCACCGACGGTGATAAACTGAATTGATGATGAAGATATTTTTTTCCTCCCAAGCTTCTGTATTGATAATGCCAAACATGAGGTGAAAGGAGATCCAGAATCAATTGTGCACACTGCTTCCAGTGCCTCATAAGTTGGCACAGTGATCTTACAGCTATAATCGTGCAGGTTCCACAAATTCACAACCTGAAATTACTGTGAAAAAATTAGCAGGTGACTAGTAAAGTATGTTAAATTTTGATAACCGTGATTTGACCACGTGTAGTACAGGACAACTGGACAAGCATAATTACTGCTAGCCAAAAGCACCGATAAATTTAGTAAGTGCAATGATGCTAAATCTGTTCTTCTAAGTTGTAAGGCTTTTCTAATTAGTCATCTCCAAGATTGCAGTTGCAATAGTAACTAATAAATATTCAACCAGGGAAGGGAAATATGACAAATCCACTAAGGTTCAATATTGTGTAAGTAGAGAGCTTTGACTTCACTATGACATACTCTTAAATATATGTCAAGTCAAACCATTACAAATTTGGTGATTTGAGAACCATAGTGCATAAGGGAAAATTGGTTCAGACCTTATCTCTTCCGGCGCTAAGCAAGGTCCATCCATCTTCAGATATTGACAAGGAAGTCACTGTGGATTGATGTTTTTCAAGCACTGCAACACACTTTTTGCTAGTAAGATCCCACACTCTAATGGTAGAATCGTCACTGCTAGAGAAAAGCTGTAAACAAAGCGCCAATTATGAGCTCACTTCAATTCTAATTTTCCAATATCTCGTATCACTATTATTTGCGCACTGATTTACACTGTAATCAGTAATAAATTATATTTTGAGATAAAAACTCACAAGCAATCTATTAGGGTCAGGATGGAACATAATACTGGTCACAACCCCCTTGTGCCCTTTGAAATAGTGGGTGCAGAAGCCTCCATCCACATCCCAAACCAGCACTTTCCTATCAGCTCCTGCAGTCGCCAGTAATCCTCCTGAAGCATGGCAAGACATTCCCATCACCGGGCCTTCATGTCCCTATTTAAAAAAAATAAAAATAAAAAATCATATGACAACAAAAAATAAAACGGAACGAGTGCTTGGTCACTTTATATTGTACTCAAATATGTAATCGGCACCTTCCAAGAGCGTAGGCATTTGAGGGAGGATACATCCCAAACACGAATTTGTCGGCTGTGGCTAGCAGAGAAAAGGAACTTATCGTCTTGGCTGAGAAAGAGGGCTGTGACGGGCTCGGAATCGCCTTCGATAGTGGATTTAATGGAAGAATTGAACGAATCAACAATCTTGATAGTGTCATCGCAAGAGCACACGAGAAAAGAGCCGTCAGATGAGACAGCATAGGGGCCACCCGTGTAGAATTGCTGCAGCGATTGAGCGCACCTGTAGTTGTTCTTCATTGCAATGGAAGAAGCCATGACGAAAAGGGGTGGTGGGTGGTGATTCTGGTAAAGATTAGGGTTGGGGAAGGGAGAGGGAGAGGNAGAGCACACGAGAAAAGAGCCGTCAGATGAGACAGCATAGGGGCCACCCGTGTAGAATTGCTGCAGCGATTGAGCGCACCTGTAGTTGTTCTTCATTGCAATGGAAGAAGCCATGACGAAAAGGGGTGGTGGGTGGTAATTCTGGTAAAGATTAGGGTTGGGGAAGGGAGAGGGAGAGGAAGATGGAGGGGGAAGGGGCGCGGGGGAGGTTTTAGCCGTTCAGGGTTTTGGTAAGTCTGGAGGGTGTATTCAATTAACAGCCGTTTGGTACGGCTTAAAATTCAATTAAAATTGAAATATGGCTTAAAATTCAATTAAAATTGAAAATATGATCGTTATTGGGTCCCACCCGGCTAATAAAAGTCAACAATAACGATTATATTTTCAATTTTAATCTGATTTTAATCTCTACCACACACCCTCTAAGACTTTTAAAGACTTTTGGAGAATTAAAAAGTTTAGGTGTATTCAATTGACATTTTTAAAGACTCTCTAAAAGTTTAGGTGTATTCAATTGAAACTTTTAAAGA
>CAIGRO010266860.1:0-12387 GCA_903798355.1 Fraxinus baroniana
TATAGGGGGTAAAAGCGGAAAATAGATAAAATATAGGAGTAAGGGTAAAATAGACAGTTCAAAAGATAATCCTCACAAAATGACAAAATAGTGTAAGACTTGGTGTGAAAAATAGTGTAAGAGAAGCATTATTCATATTAAAAATGGGGCGATGGGTTTGGCGGATGTTATTAGATGCTGTTTATTGGTGGACTTGGACTTAGTTTTAGAACTGGCCCCCATCGGTAGCCCCCCTCCAATAGGGGCGCCAAGTGGCACCCTTGTTTTTACTTGTTTTAGGGTTTAGGGTTCAGGGCTAGTGGCTTTTTCCTTAGTTTTATTCTTATTTCTTGAATTTTCTTTTTGGCATTAAAGGATTGAACTACATTGTTTCAATAATTAATGCAAAAATGGATCACACTGACAACTAGTTAAATCTCGACTCCACACCTCTCCTCCTCTCGAAATAAAATAGAGATTAAAATCAAAATTTAATAAAAGTTGAAGAAATATATGATTGAAAATTTGTGAGTGTTATAAAATATGTGCTTAAAATTAATTATGATTATGATTTAAATTTTAATTTTTATCAAACAGGGATTAAAGTGTAATCTCATATGGGTCAACCTCTTTATAAGTTTGACAGTTATGTCCTAACTTTTTATTTATGACATCCATATCCCCAATTTGTTAACAATGTGCGCATAGTATTGCCATTCAACGAAGGATGTCTATATGGTAGTTAACAATGTGCGCATATTATTGCCATTCAACGAAGGATGCCTATATGGTAGTTAAATGACCATCTGATATATGAACAAAAACTCAAAATGTAAAATTATCCAAAAAAGAAATAGGAATATTAATATAATTTAAAATGTCACCATTTGGTATGTAATGAAGGAAATATTTTTTTTCCCCGACAATTTTATATTCTCAATTAGACATCTTTTGCACGTCATATTGATATTTAACATATAATATTATAAATAGACATTTTCATTAAGTAAAAATATCGTGTACACAGTGTTAAAAGGTTGTGGACAGTGACGGATATAGGGGGGCTGGGCTGGGCTGGACTGTAGTCCCCCCCCAAAGGCCCAAAAAAAATTATTTTTGTAAGTTTTTTTTTTAAACAATAATTTTCATGTGTATTTTTTATTTCGCGTATTAGTCCGGTCTTGGATCCAATCCTGTATCCGTCCCTGGTTGTGGATATAGGTACATAAATTGAAAGTAATCAACTTAAGGATTCCCGTTAAATAGTTGATCATTGTTGGTCAAAACCAACATCTCAAATCAATTTCCAACGGAAGCATAATATTCAAAACATGGGAACTGCGACAAATTAAATAAGGAATATGATAAATCTTATTTTAAACGATGACTAAAACTCTTGGAAAATTCATTTAATTTTGATATGGACGACGTTGCTTCATTCGTGAAAGAAAGAAATAATTAATGAGTAAAATAAGGAAAACTCTTGCTTTGTTTAAAAAACTCTCTTGTAATTTTATATGTCTTACAACAACAATTACACAAATGATACAACGAGATGAGGATGAGAAATCATATTACTAACGCATGCAGAGCGGCGGTGTAAGAGGTGCGATCACACGGTCCCATAATCATAGGGGCACCGTGCGTACACCTAATATGTGTTACATATTTTTATTTTTATTTTAAATTTCATTAAATGATATTTTTTTAATAAAGTTAAAAAGCACAAAATTTTTGGCAACTTACAAAAATACCCTTAAAATTAAGAGTTTAGACCCGATACTCGACCCAAACCCATTGGTTCTCGAATCGGGTACCCGTTCGGGTATTTAACTTATGAAGAACCGCTCTGTTTGGTTCGGGTTCAGTTCGGTTCGAGACTTTTGTCCAGCCATACCTTTTTTAATAGAAAAGTGATACAGTAAAAAAAGTGACACTGAAAAGGTGACTCATTGTCATTTTTTAAAGTTAAGTGTTACTTTTTATTAAAAAATGACATACAATGTCACTTTTATTAAAAATTAATATTTGTCACTAAAAAAAGTGATAGAAATCAAGAAGATGACTCAAAAAGTGATAACACTAAAAAAGTGATAAAATTCAAAAAGTGACAAATTTTTAAAAAGTGACGAATTAAAAAAAGTGGCACAAATTAAAAGAAGTTATACAAATTAAAAAAGTGAAACAATAAAAAAAGTGACAAACACTCAAAAAATGACAAAATTCAAAAGTACGAAATTCCAAAAAAGGAGTGACAAAAACAATACGATGTTGATTTTCTCGTTAACAAAAATCTATCTATAATCAAATTCGTGCAGGATAAGAAATCATCCTTAGATAAAGCAAATTTCACTTTCCACACACAACCAGTCATTTAGACATTTATTTGCATACTGCTTGTAGCTACGCTAGTTCAACTTTGAGGTATAACATGCCAAAATTCTGCTTTCAAACGATTTCTATTCTCATGTTATAATTAACTCATTTGATGGCTCTACTTAATAGTTATGAAGCATTATTGTTTCCTAGAGTGTGTTTAGTGCATATTAAAATGAAAGAATACATTTTTTTGAAGTGATGTGATGAGAAATATGTGGTTGAAAAAGAAGGAAAAGTTATGATGTGATGGAAAAATTATTTTATTGAAAAATTTGTAGTTGAAAATGAGTAGAAGAATGATAATGAGAAACATAATGTGAGTCAAACATGGGCCTAGTATTAGTCCCCATATCATAACACAGCCATGGTAGAACTATAAAAATCAGCACAGATATCAAACCAGGATACATGATTTTCCCACTTTGTTTTTGTTCAATTACCAACAATACATGCAAGAAAGGCTCCAGAGGCAGAATGTCAATGCCATCAGTAGCTTACACATATTAAAAGATATATAAGAAGACTAACATTTTCAAGGACTAAAGTGGCAACCACCCTCCACTTTGCAGCTAGTAGAAACAGGGATTTACCAAGTCTTTTTCTAAAGTTGAGTGGATTGTTCCAAAGCGGATTTAGAATTCCCCAATTTCCATTAAACGTGACAATGATTAAAAATATGTTTTTAAAATGCAACAATCAAAAAGTGGCTTATAATACCATCCATTTGTGCAGCACTAGCAATCACATTCTTAACATAATCAACCACCTACAGCTGTACCAAATTCCAACCCAACCAATCAGCCACCTCAAGTCCCACCACCACAACTTTCGCTAAATCCAATAGCAAGTCCATCCCATCCACTAGCATTGCCGTCTCCACCACTAGCACTTCCTCTAGCTGTATTAAATCAACAACAAAAAAAAAAAAAGGATAAAATAGAATACCCATCAACATATATATAACAGAAAATTGAAAACTGGCCCTAAAAACAAACCTTTGCGATTCTCGCTAAAATCCATAATCAAGTTCAAAACAATGAAAAATATATCCACATAGCACTTCATTTTCATCTTAATCTATTTGCAAAAAAATAACCAAAACACTTATATTGTGCCTCCACTAGAGGTCAAAGAGTACAGATATTTTGATTTTATGAGAAAATATAGAAATGAGAAATAATAGACCTTTCCAAAAACATTAGAGATGATAACGGGGCAGGGCAGTCCATTGCCCTAATTATATATTTTTTAATTTTAATTTACTTTTAGATTATTTTGAGAATTAGGTTAATGTGTTTCGGTATAAAAAGTTGGGCTGAATTATTTCTAAGCAATTTTTTTTTTTATTTTGGTCGTAAATAACTAGATAATCAGGACAAGAGCGGACCCGAGTAGAAAAACTACAACCTCAAACCATCTCGCCGTCCTGTTTGGACGGGGAATTCCCAAGATTTTCGAGTCAAATTGACATACAAAAACTATTTCATTCATTTGGAATTTTTTTTAGAAAAATCATGTTTATTCCCTAAAAATTGGCAAAAAGAATTCCTTTCAATCCTTCCTCAATTATTTCAATCTTTTCGACATAGATTCAAGTATTAGTGATTTATTAATCATAAGGAGTTGTGATTGTGAGATACAAATTACATATGACTGAATTTTAAATCATTCGTGGTCGTATGTAATAACGAGATGCGAATATTTTTACTATGGATAGACCATCACATATGACATTTCTTAATTGTGAAATAAGTAGTTGATCTCACAAGTTAAGGTGTGGTGACACTTGAATGACCACGTGGATATTTTGTTACAAAACAAAACATTGGAGTCCCTTGAGAGATTTCACATGGATAATTATCTGAGTGTCTGGTTAATCTCTAACGTTCGGTAGTGAAATTGGTCATTTGACTTGAGTTCATCATAGTGCCTTATATGAGAACAATCATATTTTGGTGATGTTGGATGTTGCTTTGCCAAGAATCGCTAATACGGCATCGTTCGGATATGTTAAGAATCATATGAAGGTTGTGAATGATCAATAGATGATTCGTCACTCTTAGATAGAAAGAGATTATGATCTACATTTTATCAATGTCGGATGTTGCCCTGTTAAGGGTCGCTAATACGACATCGTTTGGGTATGTTAAAAATCATATTAAGGTTGTGAATGATCAATAGATGATTCGTCACTCTTAGATAGTAAGAGATTATGATCTACATTTTATCCAGTTAAATTGATAATGAAATCCTTTACCAAGGTGATTGACTTAATGGTGAGATAAAAGATATGAACGATAATTGAGATTGACATATTTATATCTCGAATCAGATCATGTTATGGTTTCAAACGAACAAGTTTTGTTTTGTCATATCACGTGACTTTCCCATAACATGTATTGTCCCGACACATTGCTAGATGTCAATTTGAGACGACGGATGTGAATTGATGATAAATTAAATAAGGTATTTAAATTTATCAATTTTGATTAGATCTAAATAATAATTCACGTTGTTAGACATTATGAATGAAAACCTAATAGGTTACACACAAAAGAGAACCATAAGAATAAGATTTACCAATTAATTAATTAATTGACAAGTATTGAATAATTAATTAATTGGGTTGCTTATTAATAAGTCCGGATTAATTAATTTATGAACCAGATTTAATTAATTTGATTAATTAAATATTGGACCGGGTTAAGTTAAGAGACAAGCCACCCTGCTTGGACTTATATTATTAGGCTGTTAGAGTTTGAAAATTGTAGAGATAAATAATTTCATTATTCTTGCTGGCACAAGAAAAGAAAACTCTAGTTATCATTCTTGTTCTCTATGTGGATTACCATTGGAGACTGGACAATTGGACAACTTGAATTACAGATCGTGATCATTCGAGTTCAAGAATCAGTAAATGAGTTTGCAGAATTCATCAAATGTATAATTTCTATCACAGTTTTTATCTAAACACAAAGTAGATCCTTTTATATGAATTGAAATTGTTTGTTTTCGCTGCGCATGATTAAGTAAATTCCTGACACAATCCTCATCAAAATATTTTAGAAAGAGAGAATAATTCGTTGTGAATCTATTGAAAAAAAGTCATACTAAGTTGCTGATTCGTCCTAGAATTGTTTC
The DNA here is from genome assembly GCA_903798355.1 of Fraxinus baroniana. Classification (NCBI taxonomy): domain Eukaryota; kingdom Viridiplantae; phylum Streptophyta; class Magnoliopsida; order Lamiales; family Oleaceae; genus Fraxinus; species Fraxinus baroniana. The sequence goes on from CAIGRO010266860.1 coordinate 5,500, forward strand.
CATGATTCATCTCAATGCAACACCAAACTAAATAGGCTCTAAATGTACTTCTTAAACAACTTTGGGCAACTTACACAAGTACCCATAAAAATAGAACAGCACTCTAGCAGACTGGAATCAGTCTATATGTCCACACTTGATATATGCAACTAAATGAATCACGTGATATTGCATTTAAGTACATCTATCATTTAATATAATGCAGTTGTCATTTAAACTTATACTTGACACCAATAGTGTTGAATAACATTACTCTAAAAATAAGGGTCTTTTGAAAAATCCGACGAAATGTGTTTTGAAAGTAAGAAAAAACTATTTAAAGTCAAGTTACATAATTTGAGACTTTTTATGAGAAAATGACGCTTTTTGTATCATTGACATTCTTAAGACAACAAAAAATAAAATTAACATCTAAATATTAGTTTAGGAAATTCTTGTAGGTAAACTGAAAGCTTAGCCAAAATTTTGTATTGCTCTATAAGAAATTGATTTTGCGTTATCTTTTAATTAAAAAGTGGCACAACATGTCACTTTCTATGTCAATATAATAATCTTGAATATACAAAACCTCAACATAGAGGTGAACCTCAAACTCGAAAATTAACATTAAAAACTGAAGAATTGAAATTATTGCAAATCAAGTTTATAATTTTTACAAATTTGATTTAACAGTTACAATTAAAAGTAATTGCAGTGTGTCACATTTGAAGAAAAAAGTGACAAGACATGTCACTTTTTTATATAAGTTTTAAGCCCATTTAATTCTTGTCTAATGTAACAAAAATTTAGTTTAAAAATTTCTTGTTTTAACATTGTGATTTTATATGAATTAAACATAGGTTAGATAAATTTAATTCTCATATTACACAACATGAACGAATAGTGTATGACCTTTTAATTAAAAAAAGTGACACAATTAGCAAGAATTTGACAAAGCATACTAAGTGATAAAAGGATAGCTCGCACTCCATTTCTCTTCGTGTATGATCCATTGACACGACGAGATAGTTACTGATTATAAATAGACACGACATCCTATAAATTGAGAATTTCATTATTTTGAAGCGTGCAACATGTCAATTTAAATATAAATAAAATAGTGTGTGTCGGTTAAATTAAAAAGTACCACAAAATGCCCGTTTTTTGTTAATACATACTAACAACTAAAATGCAATTGTAAAATAAATTGTATAAACATCATCACCGTTAATCAACTTGTCAGTTGTATATAAAACATCTATCATGGAACATTTTCAGTGCCATTTACAGGTTATCCTTGCCTTATTAGATACATTTTCATTTATGCTCATCAACATATCACAAATTATCAGGTTAAAAGTAAAGAAAAGTTAGTAGGTCGTGAATGACAATAGTAGTAAGTAGTAACATAACAATTCGCCCATCGATGATAGATAATTATTCTTCTTAGAAATTAAAGGGATTTTCAACTTTGATGGAGCACTTGGACACAAATTTAAGGGCAAAATATTGGTTTTCTTGGGGATAAACCACTTGATTATATTACAACATCCCCAAAAATAGTGATTTATACATGCTCGTGCAAAACCCGTAAGCGTATGAGATCGTCGACAAGTAAAAAATTAGTGAGTTGAGAGTATCATCCCACAAGGAATAAATTCAATTCAAATTTACTAGTTTCGTATGGAATTCGAATTATGTAACACAAAATTTTTTTGATTTGATTTATCTTAAATTAATCTAAAAAAGTTGTAAAAGTTTGGTTTTTATCAAGTTATGGATGATTGTATTGGATTTCGAATATGCATATTGCTATCTATTTCAAATTTTGATTTGTAATCTAGTTCAATTCATGCATTTTTTTACAATCGATAAAATTATGATATATAATTTTCTTTTTCAAAACAAATTAAATCTATCCTAATCACGACCCGAATCTATTCCTGGCCCGTATTTGAATTATTAGAATGCATTTAAGTTTGGATTATATATATTATTCCACATGTGATAAATGTTATTCCTAAAATCTATTGCACATAAGTTAATTTTACCACTACAACAAGCAACTAATTATGTAATTGGTGGCCAATCAATTAAATAATGCAATGTGTATGCAACATTAATCAAGAAATGCAAGAAATAAACTAAACTACTAGTCTTGAATTAAAACAAATAAACAAATAGGGTTCATCTTCATTCAATACAATTAATTTTATCGCGTTCTAAACTTATTATGAGTCTCCCAAACCTTTTGTTCTTGATAAATTTGATAATATTATTTTGTATGAGGAGGCAAGTGAGGATCTTTTTTCAATGTGTAACCCTTGTTTTTTATTTATAAGAGCTAGAAAATAAGTCAAAATCGCGTCCAATTTGGTTCCAAAAGAGTTTGAATCTCGAAAATTGCTGATTCATATGCAAAAATAGCCCTCGAGTGCATAAGCATAACCACCGCATGCGCGCCATTGAGCTAAATAGCTCTCAGGTTGGTGAAAATAGGGCTTCGCCCACACCCAGGTTCGCATTGGTTGGTCCCTAAGTAGTTTTGGTATTTGGTCATAACTTTCTCTTCTAATATTCGATTGAGGTGATTCAAAGTGCACTAAAAAAATAACAAAAAAGGCTACAATTCTTTAACAATATAATTTCTCCAATTCGAACATTTTCTATCTGAAAAATGGGTCTTAATTTGGGGCTAAAAATTTGGAGTATAACTTTTTCAGCTGGAAATTGATTTGTGAAAACACTTCAACTATATTTTACTCTTTTGACCTTCAATTGCATCCAGTTGATCCTATATGATTTTCAATCATCGTTTCATGGTCCGAATCAACCATTGAATATTTACACTTTGGTCCTTGAACTTTGAATTTCTTTCATTTTTGCCTATTTTTCTTTCATTTCTTCCAATTCATCCAATTTTCTCAAATTTCACCTAACACACAAAATTAACAATAAATTAAGCCATAAGTATGAAGATTATTGACAATTAATCACATTTAACAGCCCATATAAGTGAATAAAAATACACCTATAAATACATAAGATACTGAAATATATTAATACTTTTGGGTTTCAAGGAGATAGTAACGACACTCACAATTCCATCTTTAAGACAATTTGACCTCATCATTGATCAAGTACTACACATAAATCTCCCCTCACACATCGAGCCCTGGGTGGGAGCAAACCCATATCTTCCATGGACTGTTGGGTCGAGATTTGTTGATAACCTGGGCTCTGAAACTAGTGTTCGGTGATCTTGGACCTTCTCAACCGCAAAAGGTAGTCCAAGAGGTGAAGCTTTCCCTCGCACTTATAAACTGACCCAATTTTTTTTCTTAATTTCAAAAGGTCCAATATATCTCAAAATCAATTTTCCCTTTTTGCCAAAATGTAATTAGCCCATAACTGGTGAAACCTTTATAAAAACAAATCTCAAATTTTAAAGGTCGGAGTCTTTTATTTTCTTAACTTCGTTGCCTATCTTATGCTGCCATGATGTTTTCCCTATCGTTCTAAATTATTTTCACCATTTCTTGTACTAATTCCAGTCCTAGAATCTGTCATTCTCCGATCCCAATATAACTGTGATCTATAATTTTTTTATATTGTGCTTCATATGGAGGCATACCAAGAATGATAGCTATTAATATACGCAAGTTCAATCAATGGTAGGTAACTATCCCAAATTTTTGAAAACTCTAGTACATGAGATCCTAACATATCTTCAAGAATTTGTATTGTCCACTTAGTTTGTAATTGTACACCAGTTTGTTGATGAAAAGAAGTACTGAAATTTAATTTAGTACCTAATAATTGATGCAAACTTCTCCAGAAATGTGATAAAAAATGAGGATCCTGGTCCTGAAATATTGAAATTGAAAAACCGTGTAATCTATCTCTCTCTTGAATGTACAAAACTAGCATATAATTCCATTTTATAAGTTTATCTTTAAGGGCAAGAGATGAGCTAATTCCACTATAACCCAAATGGGCTCACTTTCTTTGGTCAATTTTGGTAAACCCGTAATAAAATTCGTCGTGATTTGTTCCCTTTTCCATTTTGGTATCTCGATAACAATTCTAATTTTCCTTGCAGGTTTATGATGTTCAACCTTAACTTGTTGACAAATTAAACATTTTACCATATATTCTGCCATCTCCTTCTCATTCTAGGCCACCAATAATGTGCTTTGATTTCTCGATACATCTTGGTAGAACCTGGGTATATCGAGTACAGGGTATTTCGTGCTTCACTTACTAGTTCTTCCCGTAGTTTTCCATCATTAGGCACATATACCCTATCCTTAAATTGCAGTATCTTATCTATGGACAACGTGTAGGGTGTTGGTTTCTCTTTTTCTAAATCTCTCCTCATCTTTTGAGCATGTTTATCGTCCTTTTGTGCTTCTTTAATCCTTTCGAGTAACGTAGCTTGAATTTGCAAGGTCATCACTCTCCTGTTACTAGGCTCTAGAATTTTCAAATTAAAATTCTTAATTTCTTTTTTTAGTTCCCCTGACTTCTTTGGTATTTTTTGACTTAATGTTTCAACTACTACGTTAACCTTTCCAACAGGATATTTAATTTTGCAATCATAATCTTCAACTAATTCCAACCATCTCCATTGATGTATATGTAACTTTTTTTGTGCGAAGAAATATTTCAAACTCTTATGATCCACGTATATCTCAAATTTTTCTCCATATAGATAATGTCTCCAATTTTTCAACGCAAAAACTATACCGGCTAATTCCAAATTATGCGTACGATATTTCTTCTCATATGACTTCAACTGTCTAGAGTAATATGCTACCACTTACCATCTAGCATTAAAGCACATCCTAATCCTTGTTTCGAAGCATCACTATAGACAATATATTGTCAACATCCTATTGGAATTGTCAATATTGGTGTTGACATCAATCTTTTCTTAAGTTTCTAAAAACTCTATTCACATTCATCCATCCATTTGAATGGAATGTTTTTGCATGTACATTGTGTCGTCGATGTCGCAGTCTTAGAAAAATCCTTAATATCCAACTGATCCTAGAAGACTTCTTACTTCTGTAGGTTTCGTTGGACGTTGCCATTCTCATATCGCTTTAATTTTACTTGGATCCACTACAATTCCTTCTTTTGTCATGATATGTCTTGAAATGCAACTTTTTTCTAACAAAAAATCACATTTCTTAAATTTGGCATATAGTTTCTTTTTCCTTAAAATCTGAAATATCATCCTCAAGTGTCTCTCATTTCTTCCTTAGTCTTTGAGTAAATCAATACATCACCTATAAATACAATCACAAACTTATCCAAATATTCCTTAAATACTCGGTTCATTAGATCAATAAATGTTGTTGGAGCATTTGTTAGTCCAAAATGAATCACTAAAAATTCATAAATACCATAGAGTATTCAATGCCATTTTAGGAATATCCACTTCTTTATCTTTCAACCGATGATATCCACTCCGAAGATCAATTTTAGAAAATATATCTGAACCTTCTGATCAAACAAATAATCTGCTTTAGGTACTACCCGACCTTATCGAACCTTCTTTCTTCTTAACAAATTAAAATGGCGTCTCCCAAGGCGATACACTAGGTCGTATAAATCCTTTTTGCATCAATTTGTCAATTTGAGTTTTTAATTCATTAAGCTTGTTAGGAATTAGATGAGGTGATATGATGCAATATGAAGTATAGATCGCACAAAGAATAACATGATTAAAAGAAAATAAACAAGAAGATGAATTTGACAGAGGAACCGAATATTTTATTAACAACCAATGGAAAGAAAAATTACAACTTCTGCAACTTAAGGTTTAATAAACTGAATGAATAGTCAACTATTTATAGAAAACCTGTCCAAACCCTAGAATAAACTTAAAATATGGAAACTAGGTCAAAAATCGCGTAAAATAAGGAAAAAAAATCCGCGGTCCGTCACTCGAGCAACAACTCAGTAACAAGCAGGCAACAAACTCGTTGTTCCAATTTTGGTCCTCTCGCTCGAGTGGGAGTCGAGCGTCCGTCCAACATCGTTAATCCCTTTTTTTCCTTCTTGGACCCTATTTTGACATCTTCAAACTCAACACTTCAAAACGCAAAACCCTAGTCCCAAAAATGGGTGTTTTATTGGCGAAGATTTACAATCAGAAACAAACAAAATATTTCCAAGGGGCACAAGCACATGAGTACTAAAAGAAGAATTTTAAAGATAATTCGACGAAGATTTACAATGGAAACAAGACACGACGCCTCCAAGGGGCGCAAGCACACGAGTAACTAGGAAGGAATTTAAAGTTAAACTAAGAAATTGAAAATTACATAATCTCTGTTGAGAGTTTTTGATTCGGGGTTCTTTTCTACTATGCCTTCACTTCCTTTTTATATTCCATTGGTGACTTCTGGGTGATAAAACTGCTCGGAACTGCTCAATTGCTCCGTAACTATCCACTTTATTCATGATGATCGACTTGTTGGGGAGAGGTTATCTCATAACCGTTGCCATTACTCTTGACTTTTAACTTCCCATTCTTAAATCATGGGGTATGTCGAATTTGTCTAATAACTGCTTCCATAACTACTGGATTAGATGACCATAATGCCTTATATTTGCCCAACTCTGGGCGACTTGAAGGTTTGGACGATAATAGGACTATCGCTCTGGGCGATCATATGGCACTTCACCTCTGGGCGTCTTGCAAGTTTGGGCGATGATACTTCTTTATTCTTGGGCTTCTATTAGACTCATCAACGGTTCTATCTAGGCCTTTATCCTGGACTTCCAAAGTGGGCTTCACATCTTGGGCCTTTAATCTTGGGGTGCACTTTTAGGGTGTCAATAATTACCCCCCAATATGGCAGAATTAATATCCATTATTAATCTTTGCCATATTCA
>CAIGRO010266888.1:0-17876 GCA_903798355.1 Fraxinus baroniana
GGATCTTTGCTGTTGTGACGCTACCATGCTATGGGTGTGTGCAGTGGCGCCGTGGAGTTATGGTGATGGCGGCGTCGCGACAAGTGGGGGTATGGTGCCGGTGCCGGTGACGGGTTTGGGTTTTTTTTGTGGTGGTTGTGGTGTGACGTGGATTTTTTTGTTGGGTGGTGCTATGGGTGCAGTGGTGGCCACGGTGTGGTGTAGTGGTAGCGACAGCATGGTGCAGATGTGGTGTGTAGTGGATTCGAATCTGGTTGGTGGTGGTGGTGGTGATAATGTGTGGTTGGATACGGTAGTGGTGGGTTTGTTGGTGGTGATGTTGGTGACCGTGGTGGTGATGGCGACGCGTGGTGAGGGTGAGGGTGAGGGTGGTCCAAAGTGGCTGAAGTAGTAGTGCCAATGGTATGTGACCAAGTATTTAATTGTGACTTAAAGATTTGACAATGTGTAACTGAAAAATAATCTGTGACCAACAAGTTAATAAATAAATTGTGACCTATAATTATGTATGTGACCATTAATTGTATAATTGTAACTTAATTAATAAATATTTTTAATTAATTACCTAATACTTGAGTTTTGAATTATTAAACTATCTACCCGACTTTTGAATTGGTGTAAACCATACACCTGAAATATTAATTTTTTCCCTTTTGGAAACACTCCTTATGTTGATGTTGGGATCACGCCTTATATTGATGTTGAAATATGGCCATTACATTTGGCCACTTCGAGCCATTGATCTGTGACTTTTGTGGGGGTATATATTGCCTCTTTTCATCTTCATTTGATGGGATGAGATTGTATGTTAGGGATTTCATTCTTTGTTGTTTCATATACTCTTCATTTCTGGCGTTCAATCTCTATAATCTTTAGTGGATTATTCGATGTTGTACTTAGTGCATAAAGTGTGAGATTGAGAAGAGTTTATTGTTGTGGTTATTGTGTTAAGGTGAGATAAAACCTTGAAGAAATCTTCTCCATACATTATGTAATGATTCTTGGTTGATTTTAGTGGATCTAGAGCTATATCTACTTGTAAATGCTCAACATGGTGATTAAGCCGAAGTTTGAACATCATGGCCCTTAGAGGTAAAAATAATTCTCTGTGTTATTGTTTCCTTTGATTTCTGCGATTTGGTATAAATTGGAGTATTACAAATGGTTTGGGATTAACAAATGTATTAAAACGATTTTCTTTAAAATTGTGGGTTAGGGTTTGTTTTTTGAAAAACCCTAGTTTTCGAAATTGTTTATCCGTTGTAAATCTAGAAATTTTTTAAAGGTTTTTTTGTGAAAATAATTGGTTTTATAAAACAACCATGCTTTTTTTTTTTATGTACATCAAGCACGACACCCCTTCACAATGGAAGCAGGGCCCCCTCTATTATGAGGGGAATGTACACCAAATTGTCAAACTTCGTGTACAAGGGGCTTAATTCTTTATAAAAATGTATTTGTTTGATCTGCATTCGATTCGACTTTTGAGTGGATCTCTTTAAGATTTTGTGCCTTCTGGGTTAGATCTAAAAGATTCAGTTTGATACTCTACTACTCTTGAGGTTAAATTTGTTTTGTCGTCTGAAATACCATTGACTCCCCGCTGATCTTGAAAAATCTGGTGTTTTTTTCTACTGAGTTCTGGCGATTCTGTTATTGACTCACTACTGAGTTGTGGTAGTACTTGTAACTCATACTGAGTTCTGATGAGTTAAGTTGATTCACTTCGATTCCTACTGATTTCTTGACTCGCTATTGAGTTTTGTTGAGTGAATGTAGCTCAGTGCATGGCTAGATCGATCGGTTTCGGGTAAAATAGGAAGAAATAGAAGATTCCACCTCTGGCTTATCTTTATTCCAGTTCTTAATGCCTCCTCAAGCTATGAAAGACCTAACGCCCAATCAACTGAGGCAAAGCCGACCACTTGACTTGATGACTTCACCGTAAACTCACTCATCTCCTAAAGCTGTTGCTATTAAATTTGGTCAACTAACGATTACGGCTTCTTAGAAAGTGTTCCCGCACTTTAGGAATACGTTTATTTGCTAATATGATGGCCGGTCATAGTTTAGTAAAGATTTTAAGTGGGTTCGCTTGGACTATGCTATGTATGAATGATTGTGTATTTTATAGGGGATCTTGGTCCTTTATTTATAGTTCTTGCATTAACAGCTTAGGACGAACCAATCATAAAGTGAGTAAAGAAGGATGGAACTCACTTTAGCGTACCTTGCTAAAGTCCATTCCTAGGAACTCCGTAACGTGACCAGTAAGTCAACGGGCATTGAGGCAGGCGACTGAAAGTAGCCTGAATGGAATAACGAATTGAATAGATGTGGATGGAACAGCCTACGTTGCCTCATCCTTTCTTTTCTTTTTCCTTATTGAGGTGTCTTAGAGAGCAGATCGTAGGATCATAGGTAAGACTGATTGTTCTCAGCTCGTTTACTAAACAGTAATCTCGTAAATCAATCTTCGCTAATTGTTGTTTGCATAATTTGGAATTCTAGGTTCAAATATGGTACTCTAACATTTCTTCTGTTATGCTGAAATTTCAGACTCTAGTATATTCTTCCCTCTTTTAAATTTTTTTAAATATTATTAAATTGTTTTTTGTTGATATTTGATTTGGTTATTAAGGTTAGTAATCTACCATTACTTTCATTTGTCCAAGATTTCTTATGAGGATATAGGAATTTGAGAGAGTAATGGACCAAAGGATTATCACTCTTTAAACCTATCAAATTGACAAACATAATTGATAACTACTCGATTGATTTGATCATCTATGTGTTATAAAATTATGTACATTGCATACTTGAATTATATAATCTGTCTTACAGTCTTGTGTAAATTACATGATAAGTAGGCAAGATCATATTCGTTTACTTTATTCTGAAATTCACATATCATGTAACCTTATCACAATGCTTGAATCAAATATACTCTGTGTGTTGTATAATTGTGTTATTGTAATCCTATCTATTAATATGTCCATTGCACATAAATTTGAAGTTCAAATCTGGAATGGTATTAGAGACTTTAGTCTCTAGCGCTAGAAAATGAGAGCTATGTTGTTGCAATAGAGATGTGCTGCTGCCCTTGATGGGACTTGGGCTACTGAGATTAGTGCTTATAGGAGACAAGAGTTAGATGAGGTTGCTTGGAATTCTATTTTCTTAAACCTATCTGATAGTATGATAAGAAAAAGTTGGTAAAACTACCAAAGCTAAAACTCTTTGGGCTAGGTTAGAACACCTTACCTAACTAAGACTATGCCTAATAAATGCTACCTCTTAAGACAATTCTATAAGTTTAGTTTGATTCTTCATTTACTTTAGAAGATAACATTGATAGATTCACAAAACTGATTCAAGACTTAGCTAACTATGATGGGAAACTATCTGATAGTCAACAAAGTGTCGCCCTGTTGAATTCCTTGAGTGATAAATACATGGAAAATAGAAATGCTTTGGAATATGGGAGAGGGAAACTTATTGTTGATGTTATTCTCTCAACCTTGAGGAATAGAGAACTTGAACTAAAATCTGAGTTCAAAGATTCTAAAATTGGTGAAGGGATACATATTAAAGAAAAGCTGAACTAAAATAAGATAAATAATTTGTGTAATTATAACTCTTATAAGAGAAGTAAACCCCAAAATCTTAGATTCAAAGACAAGAACAAAAATAAATGAAATTTAAGAACCAAGTCAAGAAATGCTATTATTGTGGAAAAACTGGTCATTTCATAAAAAAATGTTTCAAGAAAATATCCGATATCAAAGATAGAAATAATTCTGACGGTTCTGCAGCTATTGTCTACAACAATGAACCTGATATACAGGAAGTTGTCCTTGTTAGCACAACCAAAAGAAATCCAAATGAATGAGTTCTTGATTCTTGTTGCACTTTCCACATGTGCCTTATAAAAGAATGGTTTACTGAATTTGTTGATCTCAATGGGGGACAAGTTCGGGGCAATGACATAAGTTGTCAAATAAAAGTAATTGGAAACTAAATCTTTTTGCTGAAAAACAATCGTATTCTTGAACTAAATGAAACTATTTATGTGCCTTACTTGCAAAGAAATCTAATTTCCTTAAGTGAATTAGACAATGAATATGATATAAAGATTCAAAGAGGTTTTACAAAATTGAATCTTGATGGCAAATAAATTATCTCCTCCCAAGATGAATGGAATATTCACCTTGTAGGCTAAACTTTTAGATGGGAACATTTCTGCATCTGTAAATTCATATCTTGATAGTCTGGCATAAAAGATTTGGTCACATTGGTGAAAAGGGAATAATTATGGATATTTTAGAAATGATAATATAGAGAAGTAAAATTTTTGTAAAGAATGTGTAACTCGAAAACAAAACAGATTATCTTTTAAATATGGAATTCATAAATCCACTTCTATTCTTGAGTATCTACATACTGGCCCGTGGGGTTAGCATTTGTAAATACCTTAAATGGATTTAGATTCTATCTACTTTTAGTAGATGATTTTTCAAGAAAAATATGGGCTTTTCTTTTAAAACAAAAACATGATACTTTTCAAAATCTTAGACAATAAAAATTGATTATTGAGAATCAAACTAATGAGAAAGTCAAAGCACTTATGGTAGATAATGGCCTTGAATTTGATTTATTTTGCAAAGAACATGAATTGCATAGAACTGCAACATATATCTCTTAGCAAAATGGTGTTGTTGAGAGGACGAATATGACTCTATTAGAAAAAGTCAAGTGTATGTTACTCAGTTTTGATTTTCCCAAGTACTTTTGGGGTGAGGTCTTAAAACCTGCCACATATCTTATAGATGGAAGTCCATTAAGTGCTATTGATTTTCAAGTCCATGAAAAATTATGGTCTGGTAAGTCTCCAAATTACACTAAATTTAAGATATTTGGATGCACTGCTTATATACATCAGTGTGAAGGAAAACTTGAGCCAAAATCCATAAAATATGTTTTTCTGGGTTATGGAGAGGAAACCAAAGGTTATGGACTTTGGGTTAAAAGTCAAAATGGTTTCAAGGTAATCATAAGTAGGAATGTCATTTTTAATGAAAATAATATGCCCTGTAATGATTCATTAGATTTGAAATCTATTGAAAATGCACCTATTAAGGAAACTGTTTTTGAAAATCTAGACGAAAATCCCAATGATCAAAATGATTTGATTAAGGTGGAGACTACCCAATCTAAAATAAATCATGATCATATTGAATCTGAAAACGAAGCTGAATCTCTAAATCTTTCTCTTGTTGACTATCAACTTACTCGAGATAGAGGTAAAAGAAATAGATTTCCTTTTACCGGAATCAGCAATGATGACTTTGTTACACTTTATTCTGCTTTAGACTCTTTAAACTCTGAACCAACTACTTTTGAATTAGCTGTTAACTATTCTGAATCAAATCTTTGGAAAGAAGCTATGAAAGATGAAATATTTCTTTGATTAAAAATAAAATCTGGATTCTGGTTAACAAACCAAAAAATCAAAAGATAGTGAATTGTGAATGGATTTCTAAAATCAAAGAATGAGATTCTAATGTAGAAGACAAGAGATTTAAGGCCTGGATTGTGGCTAAAGGGTTCATTTAAAGAGAATGAATAGATTACAATGAGATATTTTCCCCAGTTGCAAAATATACTTCAATCAAAATTTTGCTTGCTTTGATTGCTCACTTTAACTGGGAATTGGATCAGCTTGATGTCAAAACTATCTTCCTAAATAGTGAACTTAATGAAGTCATTTACATGAGCCAGCCAAAAGGGTTTTAGAGTTACTTCAAAATCTGAAAAGGTATGTTTGTTGAAGAAGTCTCTTTATGGCTTAAATCAAGCCCTCATACAATGGTATAAGAAATATAACTCATATGTTCGAAATTTGGATTTTGTTAAGAGCAATTTTGATTCCTATTTCTTTTACAAATGGTCAGGAGGACCTGAATCTATTTATTTGTTATTATATATTGATGACATTCTACTTGCTTGCCATGATAGATTTGAAATAGATGAAATTAAATCTAAGCTAAAATCTAAATTTGGAATGAGAGATCTAGGACAAGCTAAAAAAATTCTAGAAATGGTAATTAAAAAGAGATAGGAATAATTGTATTGTTTATCTAAATAAATACACTTATGTGAGAAGATACATGGAACAATTTCTATGCTTGAATGTAAACATATGTCATTGCCCATTAAATCATTTTAAATTGTCTAGTGAACAATCACCTAAAATAGATGAAGAATTTGAAAAAGTGAAAAAAAAAATAAAAAAAATACCTATTAAGGTTGGACAAAAGTTCCGAATCGAACCCGAACCCGAACCCGAACCGAGGGGTTCTTCATAAGTTAAATACTCAAACGGGTACCCGAATCGAGAACCGATGGTTTGGTTCGGATCTCAGGTCTAGACAAAGAACCGAAGAACCGAATAAGAACTGAAACTAAATAATTTTTTTATTGAATTAATTAAATTATTTTATTTTTCTAAATAAATTAACAACTTAATTAAATAAATCACATCGTTTCATAATTTTAATTTTAAAACCCAAATCATTTTAAAGATAAGAAACAATGAAATTTGGGATCCAATTTTTATAAAGAATATGGACATCCGTCATAATTATATCTTAATAATTGATACGACTATATGACTATTTAAATTTGCTCATTAAATTTAAAGTTTTCAAATGAGATAAAATTTTAAGATCATTTCTCTCTCCTGAAACCCTAAACAATTTCCATTTACCACAGCCGCGCCGATGCATCATTTCTAAATTAGGTACCCATTTATGCATTTATTTAATAATTATACAAATTTTATTTTTATAATTATGTTCAAGCAGTTGATGATGAAATCANTTTCTCTCTCCTGAAACCCTAAACAATTTCCATTTACCACAGCCGCGCCGATGCATCATTTCTAAATTAGGTACCCATTTATGCATTTATTTAATAATTATACAAATTTTATTTTTATAATTATGTTCAAGCAGTTGATGATGAAATCAACTAGGTGGTGATTTATATTTCATTTTCTTTATGCAGGCAAATTGCTTGAAATAAATGAATTATTGATATGGATCACCGACATTTTAATATTAATATCTACTTTTTGGTATTCGTATGCATTGAATTAATGTTATTCGATAGCTAATTATTTATATATTTTTGAATTGGACTACGTTAATTTGTAAAAGTTACGAATGAAATGTCATTAGCTATATTCATGTAGTGTTGCTGTAAATGTTAAAAAAAATTAATTATGGTACGGAACGGAAAGGAACCGAACGGAATCGAACTCGAACGGTTCCATGATTATAAAAAAAATTAATTATGGTATGGAACCGAATCGAATCGAAAGGAACCGATCCCGAACGGTTCCATGATTATATTTGGACTCGACGGTTCCATTTATTAAATACCCAAAAAATTTGGAACCAAATAGAACCAAACTGACCTACGGTCAGCCCTATAACCTATGATAATACTGTAGGTTCTATTATGTATCTTATGATGTATACTATACCTAATGTTAAGCAGATTTATGGCAAATCCAAGTGAAACACACTGGTTTGCCATAAAGTGGATGCTAAGATATTTGGAAGGCTTATCTGACTTAGGTATACAATTTAAAAGATGTAATGAGGGTATAATGTTTAAAGGCTATATTGATTTTGATTTTGCTAGGGATTTAGATAAAATAAGATTCACATCTTCTTATATTTTTACACTTTGTGATGGATGTATTAGTTGGAAATCTCAATTGCAAAAACTTGTAGCCTTATCTTCTAGAGATGCAAAATATATTGTTTCATGTGATGCTATTAAAGAAAGTCTTTGGCTAAGAGGATTGTTAAATGAGATTTGCTTCAAAAATGAAATGCTTATAGTATATATTGATAATTAGAGTGTCATATGCCTTAACACAAATCCTGTATACCATGATAGAACTAAGCATGTTGATATAAAATTTCACTTTGTGAGGAACACGGTTGAGAAAGGCTTGATTATTCCAGTAAAAATACCTGCTGAATTCAACCAAAGTACTTTCTTAAAATAAATTTAGATACTGCTTGAAGATTCTAAATATCACTTGAAGGGTAGTGTATTTAGAATATCAATGTGTATTGTTTTTTAAATGTTTACTAACTTCATCAATTTTCTTTTTATAGGTTAAATAAGAGCAAGTGAAACAAGTTGATGTCTAGACACATTAGTTAATGCCAATGATAGTTCAACAAGGTGGAGAATATTATGTATTTGGGCTGCATGACAATTTACTTGGGCTGTTGTTTGATGGTGTAGAGTTGTGGCCTAATTACTTGTGATAACGCGTTTTGGAAACACACCTTATGTTGATGTTGGGATCTAGCCATTACATTTGGCCACCTCTCAACCGTTGATTTGTGACTTTTGACTTGGGGATATATATTTGCCTCTTTCGTCTTCATTTGATGGATGAGACTATGTGTTAGGGTTTTCGTTCTCTGCTATTTCATGTACTCATTAGTTCTGGTATTCAATCTATGTAATCTTTAGTGAATACTTAGTGTATAAAGTGTGATATTGAGATGAGTTTACTGTTGTGGTTATTGTGTTTGGGTGTTGATCTTTGATTTTTTTTCACACATTTTTTAACAATTCTTGGTTGATTATAGTGAATCTAGAGCTGTATCTACTTATAGATGTTCAACGTGGAGATTAGGCCAACGGCTGAACATTCGGACCTTTAGGGGTAAAAACAATTATCTATGTTCTTGTTTCCTTTGATTTCTACGATTTACTTTCTTGCAATGTTTTTGTTTTAAACTGGGGTATTACAAATGGTTTGGGACCAACAATGGCTTAGTGTCGACTAATAGAATTTCTAATCTAGAGATCATACTTTATATTCTTATGATATAATATTGTATATCTAAAAATCATAGTAACAATGTTCTTGTGTTTGTGTTTTGTATGTGTTCAAATTTCACCTTCATGAGATCTTTGATGAGCTAATATGAGTTAAAACATTGGCTTATTCTTCCCGAATTTTGTAGCTTCGAGTGTTTGTGGCTAAAATATTTAAAATCCATTTTTTATTCGCCAAATATTAATCGACAGTTT
Organism: Fraxinus baroniana; assembly: GCA_903798355.1. Classification (NCBI taxonomy): domain Eukaryota; kingdom Viridiplantae; phylum Streptophyta; class Magnoliopsida; order Lamiales; family Oleaceae; genus Fraxinus; species Fraxinus baroniana. The sequence goes on from CAIGRO010266888.1 coordinate 9,130, forward strand.
AAAAATATAAAGTTTCAACCTTTTTATTTTAAATCTTTTACTGCACATATTTTTTGAAAGTTTATTTTCTAGATCTCATCATTGATGCTTATTTTAAGTTAAATTTAATTGTGATTTTATTAATTTTATTTAAATTATTACAAAAACATAGTGTTGGTAGTACTATTTTTTAGAATTCCAGATCACATATATTAATTCGGGAAAACCCTCATAAAAGATCAAAATTTAAAGGCATACTATAATTTTGAGGACCCCAGTTTTAGATTTGGGGGAATTGACGAAAATAGGACCTAACCTATGGTCCCTAACCTTCAAATCTTGATGCAAATATCCTAACATTTCATTTAATATCTCAATATGTTCTTTTGGATGATTTTCATCCAATTGACTGTAAAAAGGTCAAAATTTTGATGTAAAGACTGAAATATCCTTACTTTAGTTAGATAAACAAAATTAAAATAAGTAAAAAATATAAATCATTCTCCTACCAATCATTTTCCCATAAGACAATTTCTTAAGAAATTAAGGATTGCTTATAAAATTGAGTCATTAAGTACATCTCTAATACAAGTTGATAAAGACTCCATCAAAATGATGCGACGGAGAAAAAATATATATTACTAGAACTTTCTTAACACATGTTAACTCAGCAAAATTTATATTTCATATACGTATTTAAATGTTTTTTTGTTTTTATTTTAAGAAAATAAAAAGCACTTGAATAGCAATATATACAATTAAACTAAATTTAAACTTGTTAGACATCAATGTCATGTATTAAAAATATTTCAATATCTTTTGGTTTTTTACGAAATCATCTTGACGGAGTTTCTACCAGCCATTATAGTATAAGCAATACAGAACAAGTTTAAAAATCTTCATCTCGAGTGCAAGCTAATAAGAACTTTGTCAAGATGATGTAGCAAAGAAAAATTATATATTTTCTAGAGCCCCATCTAAATTTAGAAGCATCATTAGACGCGCTAGCAACATTTATACTTTATATACAAATTTAATGGTGATTTTTTAATACTTTAAGAAAATAAAGGATGCACATATAACAATTTATAGAATGCATTAAAAATTAAATTTGAGCTTGTTAGACATAAATGTCATGTAGAATGAAAATCTTCAATATCTATTTTTCTCTACCAAATTGTCTTAACGGAGTCTCTATAGCTTACCGTGAAAGTGAAATTTTTAAATGTCTTCTACTTTGCTTATATGACACAATTTTTAAAGCTATACATCGTTGCATTAAAGACAATCTTATAAAAGATTGGTTGGTATTCGTGGTCTTTTCTTTTTGTCATATTTTTTTTTAGTTTTTTGTTTCCACTTATATTATTTCATCTATTTAATTAAAATAAGGTCATTTAGTCTTGTATAAAAAATTGACATTTTTAACGGTTAATTGGATGGAAATCATCCAAAATGACTAATTCCATATATTAAGTAGAAGGTTAGGGATGTTTGTGAGAAGATTTGAAGGTTAGGGACTATTTGCGCTGAAACCCCATAAGTTAGAGACCGTTGTGCCAATTCCCTTTAGATTTCTACTCGCGTCTAAAATTCTCAGATCCAACACTGATCACGTCTCTCTTTTTTAATCATCATCAATTCAATTTTATCCAATTTGTTGACAAATAAGCTTTATTTTTCATTGGGTGGAAGCCATGACTATATGTAATATAAACATAAGAGAAATAGAGAAAATTAACTTCAAAAAATTGAAAAGTTTGAAGTTGAGCTCCTTCTTTAGTCAAGGTCCATTGTTGCTAACTCCGATGTATTGATGTTTAAGCGAATGAATTTATTTCATTTTAACTTGATCTACGAAAAAAATCACGTTCCTCGCTAAAGGGATTTAGCTTAGTCACTATCTCTGATCGTGAATCAAAGATTCCTCCGATGAGCTGACCTAGGAGGTAATTCTCATCCCCAGTCTCAAACCGAAGGGTGCAGGTTAGATGCCTCTATTGTTCTTTGCCTAACATCTCTTTCCTTTGCTAGGCTTAACCCAAAAAATGGATGGCTCATTGCTTTTGATGGACGATATGGGTGAGAGCGAGAAGTTTGGAATATGTCTGGTGTTTCTTCCATCCATCGTCCAGATCTACGCCAAAGTGCACTTCCTTTATATAATATCAGTGTTCTAGAAGGCTTGAGCGCCTAGACGAGACATTTCAACACACTCCAAATATGATCAACTTATCTCTCTTGACTGTAATGCAGGCCTAGATGCCAAAATGAGGGAGCCTTTTTTTAATATTTTTTTCTAATTTTTTTGGAACATTTCTTAGACCTCATAGCTAATGTAGGTCTGGGCATTAAATTAGTGTGGTTGATTTCCATTTACCTAAAAAAAAGTCTCGTGCTTTCAATTTCCAGTTGTCTATTGAATATTGTCTAATCATAGGAATTATTAAGTAATATAATATTTATGATTTTAAGTATTCAGTATACATTATTTGATTTATTTAATTGTCATAGAATAATTATAACGCAAAAAATAAGAAAACACATTTTACGCATACCTAGATTTGTGATTGTAGCCATAAAGGCCGAGCCACAAAGGCTAAAAGGGCAAGAAGATCACAAGGCAAACTTCAAAGAACAGAAGCAAAAACAAGGGACAGCCGAGTTCTCTCTATTCCCAGACAACCACACTTCTCAAATGACCAAGACAAGTAACGGGAAATATATATGGTTCACTTAGGGCATAGTGATGGGCCGGTCCAACAAGGAAACGAAGAGTGGGCCTAACGAGCCATCCATTAAGTGAGAAATCGGGCCATGAGCAACTCTAATTAAATTAGACTGCTTCCAAAGAAAGGAAGCACAAAGCAAGGCAGTCGAGTTATCTTCTATTGCAAGACAAGCACACTTCCCAAATGACCAAGACAAATAAGGGGAAATATATATAGTTCACTTAGGGCATAGTGATGGGCCGGCCCAACAAGGAAACGAAGAGTGAGCCTAACGAACCATCCATTAAGTGAGAAATCGGGTCATGAGCAACTCTAATTAAATTATATTGCTTCCAATGGTCCAACATAGTTTTAGGGTCGGGTGATCAATCTTAGGTGTCGATATAATAATTATGCAACATCGATTTTACATCATCGCCCGGATTTATTGGGTATCAAAAAACCCAACAATGGCTAATTACATATATTAAGTAGAAGGTTGGGGATGTTTGAAACAAGATTTGAAGGTTAGGGAATATTTGCGCTGAAACCCCACAAGTTAGAGACCGTTGTGCCATTTCCCTTTAGATTTCTACTCACGTCTAAAATTCTTAGATCCACCACTGCTCACATCTCTCTTTTTTAATCATCATCAATTCAATTTTATCCAATTTGTTGACAAATAAGCTTTATTTTTCATTGGGTGGAAGCCATGATTACATGTAGTATTAGGGCCCGTTTGGTAGAGATTAAAATTGAAAAATTAGTCGTTATTGTTGACTTTTATTAGACGAGTGAGACCCAATAACGGTTAAATTTTCAATTTTAATCCCTACCTAACATGGCCTAAATATAAGAGAAATAGCGAAAATTAACTCCAAAAATTTGAAAAGTTTGAAGTCGAGCTCCTTCTTAATAGTCAAGGTACATTGTTGCTAACTCCAATGTATTGATGTGCAAGCGAATGAATTTATTTCAATTTAATTTGATCTAGGAAAAAAAATCACGTTCCTCACTACAGGGATTCAGCTTAGTCGGTATCTCTGACCGTGAATCAAAGATTCCTCCGAAGAGCTGACCTAGGATGTAATTTTCATCCCATTCTCAAACCAAAGGGTGCTGGTTAGACGCGCCTCGATTGTTCTTTGCCTAACATCTCTTTCCTTCGCTAGACTTAACCCAAAAAATGGATAGCTCATTGCTTTTGATGGACGATATGGGTGGGAGCGTGAAGTTTGGAATATGTCCGGTGTTTCTTCTATCCATCGTCCTACGCCAAAGTGCACTTTCTTTATATAATATCAGTGTTCTAGAAGGCTTGAGCGCCTAGATGATGCATTTCAACACACTCCAAATATGATCAACTTATCTCTACTGTAATGCAGGCCTAGATGCCAAAATGAGGGAGCCTTTTTTTAATATTTTTTTCTAATTTTTTTGGAACATTTCTTAGACCTCATAGCTATTGTAGGTCTGGGCATTAAATTAGTGTGGTTGATTTCCATTTACCTAAAAAAAAGTCTCGTGCTTTCAATTTCCAGTTGTCTATTGAATATTGTCTAATCATAGGAATTATTAAGTAATATAATATTTATGATTTTAAGTATTCAGTATACATTATTTGATTTATTTAATTGTCATAGAATAATTATAACGCAAGAAATAAGAAAACACATTTTACGCATACCTAGACTTGTAAGACTTGGGGCTTGATCTCATCGACTTGTCGCATCTTACGCCTTTTAGAATAATGTATAATAAGTAAAAATAAACAAAGAAATGAAAAACATAACATATTCGGTAAAAATTTCATTACATTTTAATAATTTTCTTCTATTAGTTTTCAATAAGTAAACAAATAAACAATGTATCCAAATCCAATCCAATATAGGTAAGTTTCTCCAACTGGTGCACGATCGACTTTGCACGTTTCATCCTTAAATCGTTTTGTCCATCGCCTCGATTTAAAAGCCTATTAATCCTACGGTTGTGATTTCATTAACTGTCTTACATTCACGGGCCAAATAACAGTCGAATCTCCATCCAATAGACTCTTAGCTATAATGGAATTTGCAGCATCAGATGGATGGTATGGATCCCAGAAAACATACTTAGATCTTTCTGCACAAACTTTTGATGGTGGACCACATGGTACAAGTCCCCCATATCGACCAGCAACATGGCAGCAAGCAGAATTTGCATTCTCAAATCCTGCACACAAATGTGAGCATTAGCATGTTACATGAACTTTGTGTCGACGTTTGAATCACTTCATCTTAGAACTTAAGTTTTGTAAGCGCTTGTCGTGAAAACTTTCCGAAATGGATGACGGCTAAACAACCAGAAACGAACCGAACTTAGGACATGCTCTATTTAATCAGAATCGCGTAAAAATTAGCTTGAAAAATAATTATTTTTTTCTTACCATATGATTGGTAGTTCTGAATAATATCCCCAACTATGTGGTATACATCTGCATAAATGAACTTTGATCCTTGAAGATTTGTATTCAACTCTGTTACAAGGCCCCTCAATTGGCTATTATACATTTCTGCAAGTTGATTGGGAAAAGCCACACAAGTATCCCCTGCAGATGGATTTATCTCCCTTTGATATGGGATACACCCAATGGGCCCCACATTTGCCACAATTATCTTTCTAGCGCCAAAATCATATAGCCTCTGGAAAAATTAAAATGAAATGTTGATCAATCCCATTGTAAAGGATAATCAATAATAAGTTGTGTGATCACTAGTGATTTTAACCACAAACTGACGTGAAAGAAAAAGAAGCTTAATTCTTGTCGATTATGCTCTGCATATATACCAAACACGCCAATAGTGTTTTAACAGAAAGTTTACCGTGAGTTGAATTCTGAATCTTGAAATCAAGGCTCCCACAAAAGATTCTGGTGTGACTAATTTTTGCTCAAGCTTTGAAAGAACTGGTGTTAGGTAATTGTTGATGAAATCATTTGAACCAATTGTTACAGAAAATAAGGCATTTTCGAGCAGCTTCGTCACTGCTTGACTTCCTATTCTGGAGATAACGTCCTGCCTTGTATTTGCAAAATTGTCCATCTGCGCATCCAAATTAATTCTGCCTCCCTGCAGATATAATACACTTTGTTTTAGCAATGATACTACAATGAGACAACTAGAGATCATATCTCCTGTCAACTAAGGGTGTAAAATGGGACACAACCCCTTTTTCTGGGTTGCCCGTGTGTGGACCAATTGATGATGCAAGCTAGTCCGGTCCAACACGCCCAAAAGTTGGTGCCCACACAGAATGAGGGCTGGCTTGTGGTAGGCTCATGGACTTCCATTTATCGTGCTTGGCACAACCTGTCTCAAGGAGCCACCTGGCCCACTATACCAGGTCCCGTAGTAGGCCAAGTCTGACCCTTTTTACACCCCTATCCTCGAGTGATTCATGACCATCATTAAAGTTATCACGATGATGGTAATCTCTCGTGGACATAGTAAAATAGTTCGTAGGGAACACAAGTACCAAAAAATATTCAAAAAAGCAAGTAAAAAAACAATGGTACTTACAAAAATCTTTCCAGTGTAATTCAGAATTCCTCCTCCACCGGAAGCATAATTGACACCTTGCAGAACCTCATCTCCAGCTGTGGCTGGTGCCAAGTATGGTGGAGTAAAATTCTTTAAACCTAATTCCTGCCCTGCTTATGAAGAGTAACATAAATTACAATACAAGTTTCATACAAGGATTTGGAAAAACTGAAGCATTCAGGTATTGATAGCTTAAATTTTTAGATGGGCCAGTAAGACAGAATGAGTAGAAAGCTTGCCTATAATGTCGACAATTGTTCTTCCATTCGTGTATCGTCCTGTTGGATTCCCAAAATCAATTCCATTTGGGACATAATTAGCTTTTGAAAGAGATGCAATGTAGTTGTTGTTACCAACATCAACTAAAGAATCTCCAAAAACGAAATTTGCAGGAATATTTTCTGCCAAACTCATCTCCAACAATACCAAGATCGTCGAAAGTTGCAACAAAATGGTAGTGAAAACAGTCCTGCTTGATAGATTTTCCATTGAAAATTCCCAGACGAGAACAGAGGGCAATGGATAGTTTCTGCTTTCTGAAAAATGGATAATATTCAAGTAAATATGAAAATATTTGGAGAAAAAATGAAGTATTCACGAAGAGGGATTTTAACTGATTTTCATAAGCTATAGTTCGAAAATAAGCCAATCGTCAGCTGTAATATATACACACAAAAGTAAAAGAACCTTCCTACTGTGGGTACTTCAGACTTAATCATGCAGACAAGAAAATGAAATTTAAAAGCTAGGTTAGATGGCATTAAAAAAAGGGTTAGGTACAAGGTATTCAAGAAAACTCATTGAATGCTGAGCAGAAAGAGCACCAACTATAGAGAAACACACCATTTTGGAGCTAAATGTAGCAATTGAAAGACACGATAATGGTTTACAATATGGCTGGAAAATATTTCGTGTTTTAGTTGCTAAGAATCTGTTAATAAATCTAGCAATTAAATGAAGGAGGTCGTCGAACCTTGAATTTGTCGGGGATAATTTGTTGTTATTTTTATTAGACAGCTCAAATTTTATAGGAAATGGTCCAGCAGTGTTTATGTTTGAAATTCGAAAAACATTAATATTTTCAACTGCCCATAGACCTAACAATCTTCTGAAAATACAAAGCCATATGTAAGATTTAATGCAGCGGCTTGAAATGGAATTCAAAGTCATTTATTGTTGGGAGTGGAAATTAATTTACTGTTTTGTAAATGTTTAACTAACCAGAAATACGAGTATGGGAAAAAGACTTTGATTGCTAGCTTGTGATCATGTTTTGTGGTTGAGATTTTCTTGTAGCACATGTCTTCTCCAATGTCACATGGATGGATGGATGGATGGATGGTATCAGTCGAGTTCAATCCATTGCTACACCGAAAAACCCGGGTCAAGTTTATAAATGATCCATCTGCTTTCAAAGAACAATATCGTGTCAACATAGTTCTAAGTGGGTCATATGAGATCCTAGAGAGCAATCACAGGTATGGCCGACCTATATTTGAACGAAAGCTCTCTGTTGTCCAATAGAGTTTAAAAGGAGACTATTTCTGACACATAATTTCATTAGGTTTATACAACACACGAACCAGCACAAATCACGGTTTCTTTAGCTCCGGATAAATATTTACAAATTGTTCGTAAAATAATCAAAGTCAAATATTAATTTCAATCATATATTCATAATTGCTACTTATTATTGACTGAGATCCTGTGCTATTCTTTTTTACAAACCATTAATAAATCTCCTAAATAGAAGTTTAATTATTTTCCTCAATTAGTGTCACTCCTATATTGCCAATCATATATTATTTATTCTAGTATATGATCAAATATCCATCTTAATGTTTTCATTTTACTACATTCGTCTTATGATTTTTTTTTTTTTTAAAAAAAAAATTGTCATCACATGGAATCCTAAAACACTTATTTTTCTTTTTCTTCATTCTTTAATTCTATGCATTTTTCTTTCCTTGAATAATTTTTTTTCCTACCATCTCAAACTCCTACTGTGCATTTCTGGACCTTATCACATATCAAATCTAAAGAAATAGGACGTACAAGATTGCCAAAGTCTTTCATCAACAATTATTTTTGGAAAAAAAGACAATCTTAGGGATATCAACGGGCCAAGTTGGAATGGCTCCCCCAACCATTGATCTCGGCTCGTTTCACATTGGGGCCAGCCGAGCATAAGCCAACTTGCATGAAGATTTTCGGGCTCAAGTCACCCCTCGAGTTCACATATGGTTGAAAAAAAAATTAATGATAAAAAACAACACATTTAGCTTGTGTCTGGTAGAAATTCTTGCCATTCAAAATCAATTTTTCAGTCAAATCAATGGTCCCACTTGCTGAAACCATTTCACGAGTTGTATATTATTTCAACGATAAAATGACCCTTTTATCCTCAATATTTCACAATAATACAAAAAATTGCAGCCTTTGACTATTCTTGCCTACAAATAACCTATTTGTACAAAGC